>JANAVB010011998.1:2639298-2771026 GCA_029216955.1 Iris pallida | reverse complement strand
GTCCAGATGGACCCACATGACCTCCCCTCGTGATGTGGTGAGGGGTACTAGACCGGCAGCCTGATCTCGAGGATGTGGAAGATTAGCAATCTCTATTGTTGCCAGAGGGATGGGTACTACGCCGTCTTGAGTCTCTGTCGGAGGGAAGCTGCCGAACTGTACTGACACCATGTTGGCTGCCACGGTTACCTCCTCGAAATCAATAGCCAGAGCCTTCGAATCGATAAGATGCTGGATATATCGCTTCAATTGGAAGCAGTCCTGCGTGGCGTGCCGGACGTAACAATGGAAATGGCAGTACTTGGGGCTTTCCATCTCGGCTGGCCGAGGTTCCGTCTAGGTGGAGGGAGCTGGATTCTATCTCCTTGTATGATCATGTCCAAGATGGGCTTGACATGACCGTCTTCGAAGGAGTAAGTCATCTGCGACCACTGCTTTTCAGCTGGCTTTGATTCAGGCTTCTGGGTGGCATCGGCCACCATAGCCTGTTTGCCCTTGTTGTCTCGGTTATTGGAGGAATTACCCCCGTTGTTGGTGTTGGCATTAGGACGTTTGCCCTTGTCCTCTCCCTCCGAGATGTGTAATCCCAGTTGGCGAGCCTTCTTCAACTTATCTTCGGTGCTAGTGGCACCGATGATGAACGTCTTTCAGTCCTTAAATTGACTTTCACCCATCCACAGGCTGATTGTTGGAAGCAGTCTCTTTGGCAAATTTCAATTAAGGAGGAATCCGGATTTCCAGACGGCAACTTCATTGCGGTTTGGCAAAACCACTCAATATAGTTCCTTGTCAGCTCCTTCTCCTCTTGAACAACATCCATGAGGGGGACATCGTCACATCTGGTCCTACCTCGTAGAACCTCTACAAGAACATTCGTTTGAAGCCGGCAAAGGAAAGGATGCAGTTGTCTGGAAAGTTGCGGTACCAGTCGAAGGCGACCCCTTCCAATGCCCCGATAAATAATCGTGTAAGGATGGCGTCGTCATGGGACAGATGGTCGATTGTGACCTCGAAGTAAGTAATGTACCGACTTGCGGAAGTCTTGCCATCATAGGGATTGATTTTGAACGGCTTATATCTTGGTAGGAAAGGGACATCCCTCCATGCAGCAGGGTATGGTTGCCGTATTCTGAGGTCTTGGAAGGTTTTCCGGGCGTAAAACATGGCCCGGAGTTCCTGGACCTCCTTTCTTGCCTCCCTGGCCTCATCAGCAGCGGTGGGAGCCGATATTTCAGGAGGATTGTCGCCCGGGTTTGGTGTTGCTGAGTTCGAGTCTGCATTGACCGCAGGACCCAAACTTGTTTGGCCAGGCGTCCTTCCTTGCAGAGTTGGAAGAGCCGCTTTGATTTCGTCCATAGATTTGACCAAGGTACGCAGTATGGCCTCCAGAGTGTCGATGCGTTGGCGATCACTGGGACCGTCTTGATCGTCATTTGTCATGAATGCCGTCCTCACACGAGACGAAGTGGAAGGGACGGTGAACAACGTGCCCTCTGAATCATACCCTGTACAGAGAAGTCGTCGGGGTATATGGGAATATTTCCTCTGGTTCGGACTCAGAAGGAATAGTATCCTCCAGCTTCAGAGCTTCCTCGTCTTAAGAGTCCCAAACATCCTCGCGGACGTTGGCACCTGCTGTATCTGTTGGGAGAGTCGTTTTCCCGGGCTCATCTCCTTGGAATACCGGATTGTCGTGGATATTCGGAGGAATACTACCCCCGGTTCCAGCAACCCCAGTGATGTGGATGATGAATCTTCCAATGTAGTAGATTTCATCTTCAAATAGGTACCTTAGAAAACTTCTGTGTTAGGCAACCGCTTAGAAGATAGTTTCTTGGTCACAGTGGTTGAAATCTTCGGGCTGGAGATATTTGTTTTCTTCCCTCTCCCGCTGGTGGGGATTCTCTGAGCAGAGTTGCAGAGACGACGGGAAGCGGCTCATCCTCTGAACTTGGTTGTTGCAGTCTTTGGAAGATGGACCGCCGATCTTCTCGTACTGCCGCGTTGTTGCAGCAGCAGTTGACAATGACTTGGGTGCAGTGATGTCCGTGGAAGGACTCTTTGCACACCGAGTCCCCTTCTCTTTCCTTGCGTTTGTGAAGGATCACGTCACGCAAGTCAGATGGGTCTCGAGCAACCACATTTTCTTCCTGGTTGAGGGAAGACTTTTGGGAACCACTCTGTCCGTTTGCCGTCGGGGGCTGGACTCGAGTGGTTCTGTATAACTTCCCATCAGAGGCCCGTATAATAGTAAGCGGAGCGCTCGGATGGTCAGGTTGGGACAGCCGACTGAGCTTGCTGAGCTCGCGCTGCCCTAGACTTCTTCACTATAGCGCATGAGGGCACATAGTAGGAAGAGTCTAAGTGGTGCTGCAGAGAGTCAGACACATTTTCTAGGGAGTATGAGAGGTCAGGGCCATAGGAGAGGCGGTCAAAGAAGAGCCCGAGCTGCGTGGAGTGGATAATATGTGGCTGGAATCAGCAGTCTTCATGCGGCGGGCAGTCGTGTCTGCATAGGCCTTCTTCATGCGGCTGGAAGTCTCGCCGCACGAGTATCCTCCATGCGGCTGGAAGTCTTGGCCGCATGGGCCTTCTGTATGCGGCTGGCAGTTTTGGATGCATGAGCATCATGCATGCGGCTGGCAATCTTGGCCGCATGAGCATCATGCATGCCGCTGGCAGTTTTGGCCGCATGAGCATCATGCACGCGGCTGGCAATCTTGGCCGCATGAGCATCATGTATGCCGCTGGTGCCTTTATTCGGCTTCTTCCTGGACCACATAGAGTCCCTCTTTGCCCCTGCAAGTCCAACATCGTAGTGTTTTCTTCTGTCGGACTTCGGGACAGCAGAGTCCTCTATGGCCTGAAGTGGAGCCGTATGAGAGTCGTCCTTGCCATCTTGGGTAGCAGAGAGTACTTCGTCCAGAGCTTGGGGAGGAGCAAATGACTTGGGCCTCCACTCCCTGCGAGCCTTCTTCGTGCGGGCTTGCTTCTGGATCGGATCAGCGCTCCCTTCGGAGAGCATTTCTTCAAACGCCTGTTGGTCGAAGCGGACGACCATCATCTGTTGTGTGGAACCGAGTTTGGCTGCATCCGATTGCGTCACCACCTTCTCAGCCGTGGAGAAGTTTGTTCCCAGCAGAGTCGCCATCATGTTTACCATGGATTATAAAAGAACAGAACAGTTTTATGGGAGGACTGGACTTTTACTTCACAATACAAACTCGCTCATACAAAGAAAGCCTAGGAATGAAAATCTAGGTACAATAATCTAAGTACAATTATTTAGTTTTGATTCTGGGGGTGACGATAGAGGCTGGGAAAGCGACAGCAGCTCTGCCTTACTCCTTGGACGTTCGGACGTAGCCTCGGCTCTGATGAAGAAATGCACTTGGAGCGTGTAGGGAGACTCTTCTGTGCGTGCCTTTGTCTCTCTGTGTATCCAGCCGGGGGGGGAGGGGGTCCTCTCTCTTGCAAGGAAATGGCACCTTGCTATTTATAGGAGTGGGGTGTCATCATTAGGGTTTGCAATGATTGCCCTAAAAAAGTCGACGGCTTGGGGATTTAATTGCCATTTTCCTTGATCCTATTTTGTTGGCAATTAATCTGGACCACTAATCTTGATTGCAACAAATCTGGACAATTAATGCTGATTGTGTAAAATTCGTATATATAATTAAGGTTGATTGTCATGAATCTTTGGAAGCTCGGATCTCCTGCCACGTGTTTAATCCGCGTGATTGCAATAAATCTGCTTTGATTCGGGAAATTATGATGATTGCACTAAATCTGGTTGTTGGGATTTGTTGATAAGTCTTGATTGATTTAATGCCACGTGTCTAACCATCATTACAGAAAAACTGATCTTCTGTCATGTGTCATAACCGCGAACCACAACCGCATGCGGGTAGCTTCTTAGGTTTTGAACCGCATGAAGGCGGCAGCCGCATAGGTGTAGCCTCCGAAATCTGAGCCGCATGGGGGTGGTTTCCAATTGAGCCGCATAAGACTAGCCACGTGTCAAGGCTGCATGGGCATGACCTCTCAGTATTTGAGCCACATGGAGATGATCCCCCCCGCCGAGCCGCATGAGAGCATCAGCCACATGGGGGGGTGGCAGCCGCATAGGGAGCTTTGGTGGTTGGTCGATCGTGCCAGCTGTTTAGGTGATTTTGTTCGTTTACAAACCTGCATTGGGCCACATATTTCTTTCCTGAGCCGTATGAGGCTATTGAGAGTTTCTGAGCCGCATGAAGCTCCTTATGTTTTGAGCCGCATGGACTTCTTCTGTTTTGAGCCGCATGGGCTTCTTTTTGTTCTTTTCCATGCTTTTACATACCTTCAAAGATATCCTAATCCAATTGCAGGCTGTAGTAATACTCTAGTTCGAATACCACTAATAAACTCGACCTGCATGGGCCACCACTAAAAACGTGTCACGACCCGCACCCTAGATTAAGGGCACAAGACGTGGGTACGTCCAGCCTACGCCGCAGTGTCGGCGGTAGAACGCTGTCCTAGGTCAAACATCTAATAGTATAAAGGTACCTGTACAGTATATACACTCCGAATGGAGGTGACATAGCAATATACAGTCTCAATCATATCTAAGGCAGAGTAGAGATAGATAGATAGATAGATAATACTGAAATGAAAGATCCACATAATATAATCAGAGAAGTTTAAGTGTCTAAAAGATATAACTCAACAAACATCCAGAAATACAAAGTCTCAACTACAGAATATGAAAGAACATATACAATCCAGATCTCAAATGACAGAAATAATAAAAATCTAGACTAGGGAGCCTCAGTCTCTATAGCTAGTGGATCCGGCTGGAAATTCGGATCACAGGTGTCATCTAGAGCTGTCCCATAAAAAGTGTCAACACCAGCCTCATCCTCGTCCTCTGTAAACATATCAATGGTGCCCAATTAGGACGGAGCGAGCACAATACATCTCAAAAGATCATAGCAGGTTAGAAAATATAATCATGCAGTAAAGTAAGATACAGGAAACTGAAAGAAAGTACAGAATGTAAAGGAGATAGCTGTAATGGAAATATCTACTATAAATAGAGAACTAACAGTGGCTAGTGAGTCAGAGTACAATATAGACATGTGAATGGCATAGGATAATTCTGATGCTACACTATGGAATAATTCTGATGCTACACTACTTGGATATTGTTCACATGTTCACTTCTACTCCCCCGTACCCCTAATCAATACACAAGGATCTAGCCAGGTTATGTTATGATTCATGTAATGGCCCCCGAAGGGTGATACATGATAGTCCCATAAATGGGGATTCTAGGAATGCCCAATAAATGGGGGATTCAAGGAAGACTCTGTGATCATGAGAGTACATGTCACAAGTGATTCAATGAACCATGAAGCATAGTAATACACAATGTAAGTAAAACGTACAAAACATGTATTCGATGCTCCCTGGGGGGATAACATCTCAAGAAAGGATCCATATAGTACTAATCCGTGTGACCAATGTGACAGCATCAAGTAAAGTAATTTAAAGCAGGAGAATAATTTTAACAGGATATGAAATGATCGGAGAATGTACTCGCTTGTATCCTGAGTATCTGAAGAATATCTACTGTCCGAGGAGTGGTGTTTGTCTCCTATAGAACAGTACAAGTCACTATGAGTCTAAAATGATAATAAGATTCAATTCAATGCATTCTATATGAATCTAGGTCAATCTAGACCAAAGTCAACTCTTGGTCAGTCAACCCTAGAAGTCAAACTAGGTCAACTAAGTCAAACCTAAGTCAAACAAGTCTATACTAGGCTAACTAGTCTATTCAAGGTCTAATCAAGGCTATACAAGTCTAACCAGACTCTATACTGGCATTCAAGCCACACCCATAGACTAAGAGCCCTAGGCTATAGGTTATATCATGCCTAAGCCAACCCACAATCATATACATATATTAATATATATAATACACACATATTATAATAATATATAGGATACCTATATATACATCTCACATAAATATATACATGTACATATGTATATATTCATACACACATAGAAGGATAGGAATTAGACACATGTGCATGTGTTCAAGTGTGTGTGTGTGTCATGAGAGTGTCACATGAGCATGTGTGTGTTAGTGAGTGAGTGACAAGAGAGCATGTATGTGAGTGATATCCTGAAAATAGGAAAACAGTGTAGTGTAACCTGTGTCAATAGGAATATCAGTGAAGTGTTAGGCAATGTGTGTAGAGTGTTAACCTGGAAACAGTGAAGGTTATTTGGAAAATGTGTGTGTAAATAGGGAATGAAACAGTGGCATGGTGTGTGTAAACCTGTGTACAGTGGCTAACAATGTGGCAAGGTTCAGAATTTAACATGACAGTGCCATTTGCATTTAGATAAGGAAATGAATCAATGCTCAGATATTAAGGAATGAAATATATTGACAGTGAACTTGATACCATGTATGAATTAACATTCAATACTCATTCTAGTTCTGTTTAAAGAAAGGAAGGGAAACTAATTCTCAGGTATTAAGAATCCTGGAACTACTAGTTGACAGTTCATATATAATCTCAAATTCGAATTAGTTTAACGGAAAGGAATTCATTTCTCAGTTTTTAAGGAAGAATGCAAGACAGGGTATAATCTGAAAACAGTTTACCAAACACAATGAGAATTTATATGGCAAGTGGCCATTCAAAATTCAGTTTAAGGAAGGAATGAAGAGTCAAACCCAGTTTGAAAACAGGGAACTAAATGGCAGTTTAATATCAGTCCATTCCAACCAATTCGAATCCATAAATTCCATCCCATTAAATACTCAGTGAGCTAACAATGGAAATAAACAAAATTGGAAATGAACTTTCAATCAGTTGACATGAATTAAAGGAATCAATTGACAGTAAGGGAAAACATGGTAATGGCATATGTGAAATCATATTGACAGTTCATAATATACCAATCAACCCCAATTTCGAATTCTCATGCCATCTGTCACGACCCGCACCCTAGAGTAAGGGCACGAGACGTAGGTACGTCCAGCCTATGCCGCAGTGTCGGCGGTAGAACGCTGTCCTAGGTCACAACATATAACATTTTAAGGTAATAAACAGTTATACTCCCCGAATGGGGGTGACATAACAGAATATATCTCAATCACAACTAAGGTAGAACAGGATAAAGATAGATAGATAGATAAATAGATATCCAGAATAAAAACACAGAAATACAATCCAGAATTCTAAGTGTCAAAATAAGTACATATCCTACAGTATCTCAGAATCTATATACAGTAATCCATGAAAGTAAAGACATCCTAATCTAAGGGAGTATCATCTACTGCTAGTGGATCCTGCTGCTGGTCCAAGTCCAAGCACTCATCTAATGTAGCACCGTAGTAGGTAGGGCAGAACGCCTTAGCCTCGTCCTTTGTAAAATTTTCAACAGGTCCAATCAGGACAGGAACGAGCACAGTACATCTCAACAAATCATAGCAGGTCAGGATATATAATCATGCTAGAGAGTAAGATACAAGATACTGAAGAAAAAACATGATAAAAAGGAAGACTGTAATAAATAGATACAGTATATAAAGAACTATTAGTGACTAGTGATTCAGAGCACAAGATGGTTATGTAAACGGCACGATGTTGTACACGAGTAATCTACAGAGGTTTGTACACGAGTAATCTACTGGATTGAATACATAACCACTTCTACTCCTCTGCCCCAATCAATACACAAGGATCTAGCCAAATTATGTTATTGTACACGAAGGTCATGTGAATACATGATTATACACGATTCATACGTTTCGTACACGAAGGTCACGAATACAAGGAGTACACGATGCTCACGATAAAGTACACGAACACGAATACCCGATGTATCCGCTAAGGGGATAACATCGCTCAACCGGATCCATATAGTACTAATCCATGTTTCCAACGTGTCAGCATCATGTAAAGTAATCTAAAGCAGGAAATATACTCCTGATGCAGGATATTAAATGATCAGAGAATGTACTCGCCTGTATCCTGAGAATCTTAAGGATATATATTGTCCGAGGAGTGGTTCTGTCTCCTATAGAACAGTATAAGTCACTATGAGTCTAAAATGATAATAAGATGCAAGTCAATGCATTCTACATGAATCTAGGTCAATCTAGGCCAAAGTCAACTCTTGGTCAACTCTGGTCAACCCTAGAAGTCAAACTAGGTCAACCAAGTCAAACCTAAGTCAAACAAATCTATACTAGTCTAACTAGTCTATTCTAGGTCTAACAAGGCTATACAAGACCAATCTAGACTTACTAGGCAAACAGACACACATAGGCCATAGACTATATCATGCCTATAAGCCAACCCATAACACATACACACATGACAATATATATATATATAATACACATAGATATAATTATATAATCTAATATAGAAATACACATATTGATATTATATAATATAACTTAGTAACATACATTAACTTATAGGTTACCTATAATATATCACTCATTCATATAATATATATAATAGTACACACACACATTCCCATAATATATAGGATACCTATATATACCTCTTAATTACATATATCTATACATATGTATAGAGGATAGAAAGACACATAATGTGTTCAAGTGTGTGTGTGTGTGTGTCAAGAGGGTACATGAGTGAAGTGTCAAGAGAGTTGTGTGTGTGTGCTAGTGAGACTTGACCCTGTGAAACAGTGTAAGGAAATCAGTGAATGGAAAACATGTGTGTGTTAGGCTTGAGAGAAAGTAGAGTGTGTGTTTTTGACATGTGCAAGAGTGTGGGGAAAACAGGAAACTGTGTGTATACAGGAAAGGAATCAAAAATCAGTTCATAAATCTCAGGTTTTAGGAAATCCAGTGAAGTATTATCATGGAAACATCAATAAAACTGGAGCTCAGTGTTCAGAAATCTAGAAAACAGTGAGGTGTAAAATGGTATGGACTTGTGTTTTCTGTGTGTGAACAAATCCTGAAATCAGTGAAGTATTCAGAGATTCATCTCAGGTTTAATAGCATTTCGAAAAGGAAGGAAATTAGTAATTTAAGGAATGAATGATCATTCAATTTAACTTACAGGAAAGTAGGAAACTAATCTCAGTTTTGACAGTAACATGAACTCAAATCAAACCAACATAATCATTCAATTTTAGTTAAGTTAAAGAAGGAAGAACAGGGAATAACATTTCAGTATTTAAGAGTGAATCTCAGTTTAACAGTCAATTTCGAATCCAACACAAAAGTCAAAATCCCATTCTCACATCCAAAAGCCAAATTCGAATGTAAATATGAAAGTAAACATGAAAAATAAATGTGGGTAACATAAACAGTGAAAAACATTACTAAAACAGGAATTTAAGTGTTTAGGAATACTGGAAACCAATGTATCAGAAATCTGGTATCAGTGTGCATGCTATTTAACCCATTCGAATCCATAATTCCACATTAAAACCTAAATTAATATGTAAACCTAATATAATAGAGATTATACTTCATATTTGGATCTAATTTAGCAAATAAAAACATGAATTAAATCATTAAACCAGGAATTAAACAGTGAACACAAATAAATACTGACACGCACAGTGCACGCGCGATATCGTGTCCGACACGACACGAGGGCTCGTGTAACTTGACACACGTGGTGTCAGTGGTCGCCCCTTCGTATGTGTCAAGTATTTTGTGTCCCCGTGTCGTGTCCTGCTCGCAATCAGCCCCGAGTAGCAGGGCAGCAACAGTGCCCGCACGTGCGCGTGTGCACCCGCGTGTTCCCGTGTCTGTGGTGACACGACACGACACCAAAAGTGACTCAGAGCAATGGAAACCCGTAAGCAAGGTCACAACCTAATTTCCTATTCAAATATATTGCTGAAATTAAATCGAAATGCCCTTTGGGGCATTTCATCAAACACCTAATACACGAACTGTTACGTGTCCGATACGGACACGTATCGGACACGAATCCCAGGGTTAGCTACACCTACAGCTAGGGTAGGCCTAGGGCTTCTTAGATATGCAATAAAATCAACATTTCATGGTGTAGAATCGAATTTACCTATGGGTGTGCAAAGGCTCAAAAAGCCCCAAATGAAAGTGGTTCCTCAAGCCACCAAACTCCTTCAAATTGTTTCTTCCCTGAAATTTCTCAATACCAACAGCAAGTAAACTAAATTTAGAGCCTATTGCAATTGGTTTGGGTGGAAAAGGAATTGAAATGAAATTTCTAGGAATTAATGAAGATGGAGACTCACCTCTTTCTAAAACTTGCAAATATTCCTAATGGAGGCTAGCCCTAATTTCTAGGAGCATTAAATAGAGGGGGAATCCCCATGTAGCCGGCCATGGGCTGGGCTAGGGCTAGGTTTCACTAGGTTGGGTTGGGCCTCTAAGGCCTTAAGTCATAAGTCATGACTTGTGAAATCACAAGCCTCCTAATCAAATTAAATCCTAATATCTCCAAATAAGTTCTAATGAGTTAAATGCCACTAACTTAGGTCAAGCTAGGGTTCCATAACCTAACCAAATAGTCATGACCTAGGTTAGCCTCTAGGACAGTCTCCTAAGTCAACATTAGTCAAAGTCAAATATAGCACCAAATCAAATATACTAAAAATTACTTAAAAATTCTAATAAATATAATTAATACTAATAATTCCAAATTAATTCCAAAATTTTAAAAATGACCAAAATTCCCTCAAGCTAGAAATGTGGTAATGACAAATCTACCCCCCTTAAAATAATTTTGTCCTCGAAATTAAAGGCGAAACTAACTGCTGAGAAGGATAGAAAAGTATACCTCAAGGTCCAAAAGATAGGGGTACCGCTCGCGCATCTCATCCTCCCGTTCCCAGGTAGACACTCCTGGAGAATGATGCCTCCATGCGACGCGTACCAAGGGTATCACCTGGTTCCTCAGTACCTTCTCTCGGCGATCCAGAATCTCCCCAGGCTGCTCTGGATAACTGAGAGTAGGTCCAACCTCAATCTCCGAATGATCAAGCATATGGCTGGGGTCAGCCACGTACCGTCTCAACTGTGATACGTGGAATACGTTGTGAAATCCCACTAGTGCAGGTGGAAAGTCTAGCCTGTATGCCACGTCACCGACTCTTCCGCTGATAACGAAAGGGCCGATGAAGCGCGGGCTAAGCTTCCCACCTCCAACAAAACGTATCATACCACGAGTCGGAGATATCCGCAGAAAAGCCATGTCTCCAACCTAATCACAAGCAAGGTCTCAAGTTACTAAAAAATCAAACACGATCAATCAAACAAAACAAAATACAACCTACTTCTAATCCTATCTCTAAATCTGTACCTAAAACTCCAACGGCCTCCGGTGGCTATCGGCCCAGTACAGATGTCTGTCCTGCGCCACTCGAAGTCTGTCCCTGATGAGCTTCACCTTCTCAGCTGCATCAACAACCATCTCTGGTCCCAGTAAAGCTCGTTCTCCAACATCATTCCAAGATAAAGGTGTACGACACCTATGCCCGTACAGAGCCTCAAACGGTGACATCTCAATGCTGGCTTGATAACTGTTGTTATAAGCAAACTCCACCAATGTAGATGATCCTCCCAAGAACCTTCAAAATTTAGGAAGCACGTCCGCAGCATATCCTCAAGTGTCTGAATAGTCCTCTCTGACTGTCCGTCCGTCTGGGGGTGGTATGCAGTACTAAACCTGAGCTGTGTGCCTAAACTAGTCTGCAGACTCCTCTAGAATATGAAGTAAAGCGACTATCCTGATCTGAGATAATACTGACGGGGACTCCGTGAATCCTGACTATCTGTCGCATGTACAACTTCGCAAGCCTCTCTGTAGACGTACCCACCTTGAATGGCAAGAAGTGGGCCGATTTGGTCAACCTGTCAACGATGACCCAAATCGCGTCTTTTTCTCCTGGTGTACGCGGTAACCCAGATACAAAATCCATGGTGATATGTTTCCACTTCCACTCTGGAATAGGCAACGGCTGCAATAATCCTCCGGGCCTCTGTCTCTCTGCCTTGACCTGCTGACAGACCAAGCATCTAGCTACGAAGCGAGCAACCTCCTGCTTCATCCCGTACCAACAGACATGCTCTCGCAGATCCCTGTACATCTTGTTGGCAACAGGATGTATAGAGTACTGCGATCTGTAAGTCTCCTGCATGATCTGCTCTCTAAGCTTCCCGCTAGGCACACATAACCTGGAATCGTGCCTCAGGGCACCATCCTCTGTAAGTGAAAACTCGCCATCCACCAACCCTGCACGAACCTGCTCTCGGATACACCGCAGAGCCACATCCTCGAACTGTGTCGCCTTGATCCTCTCCATCAAGTCCGACTGTATCTGAAGGCCCCATAACTGCATCTGCACTCCAGGCATAATCACCTCAATCCTAAGGCTCTCCAAGTCTGCAAGCAAGTGCCGATCCATAGTCAAACACATGGCTGTCGGATACCTACTCAAGGCATCGACAACCACGATGGCCTTTCCTTGGTGATACTGGAGTGAGATGTCAAAGTCCTTCATCAACTCTAGCCATTTGCGCTGCCTCATGTTGAGCTCTTTCTGTGTAAACACATACTTCAAGCTCTTGTGATCTGTGAAAATATCTACCCTCTCGCCATACAGATAGTGCTTCCACAACTTCAGAGCAAAAATCACCGCTGCCAACTCCAGGTCATGGGTAGGGTAGTTCTTCTCATGGGGACGTAATTTCCTGGAAGTATAGACAATCACCTTCCCATGCTGCAGCAAGGCACAACCCAGCCCCTTCTCTGAAGCATCATTATAAATAGTGAATCCACCTGATCCTGAAGGCAATGTCAGAATCGGAGCTGTCATAAGCCGCTTCTTCAACTCATCAAAGCTGCATGACACTCCTCTGACCAAACGAACTCAGTATCCTTCCGGGTCAACCGAGTCAACGGCTCTGCAACCCGGGAGAAATCCTGCACAAATCTCCTATAATATCCTGCCAGCCCGAGGAAACTCCTGATCTCTGCCACTAAAGTCGGCGCTGCCCAAGCCTCAACTGCTGTGATCTTCGGCGGATCCACTGAGATACCTTCTCCAGTCACCATATGACCCAAGAAGCCAACTCTGTCTAGGAAGAACTCGCACTTCGAGAGCTTGTCGTACAATCTCATCCTCCTGAGTGTCTCCAGAACCACTCTCAAGTGCTCCTCGTGCTCTTCCTTTGTCTTCGAATACACCAGGATATCATCAATGAATACCACCATGAACTTGTCCAAGTACTGGTGGAACACCTTGTTCATTAGGTTCATAAACACTGCTGGTGCATTGGTCAGCCCAAACGGCATAACCAAAAACTCAAACTGCCCGTACCGCGTCCTGAAAGCGGTCGTAGGAATATCCTCCCTCTTCACCTTTACCTGGTGATAACCTGACCTCAAATCAATCTTGGAGAACATCCGAGCTCTGCTCAACTGATCAAAGAGATCATCGATCCGCGGCAGTGGGTATCTGTTCTTAATCGTCAGGTTGTTGAGGGTCCTGTAGTCGATGCACATCCGTACCGACCCATCCTTCTTGGGTACGAAGAGTACCGGTGCACCCCAAGGTGAAGAACTCAATCGGATGAAGCCCTTGTCCTGCAGCTCATCCACCTGCTTCTTGAGCTCCACCAATTTACTGTTGTTCACTCGATAGACATAATGAGAAATCGGTTCCGTGCCGGAAACTAAGTCTATCGAGAACTCTACATCCCTGTCCGGTGGAAGCCCTGGCAACTCCTCTGGAAATACGTCCATAAACTCTGCGATCAAGGGATACGGAGCCACCTGCTCCTCAACTGAAGCTCCACAGAAGACTCCACTGTCCTGCTCTGCCTGCCGCCAGGTATACTCAAACTCTGGCTCTCCTGGTGCCCCAAACAAAACTCTACCCTCTCGGCAATCAATGCGGGCGTGGTGTCTACTCAGCCAGTCCATACCTAATACAATATCATAGTTCGATAGTGGCATGACGAGTAAACTCACTCCTAACTCTCGGCCTCCCAATATGACGCTCCGCCCTCTGCTAACATCACTCACGAGGATGACCCCACCCCCGGTCATGATCTTGCAGGTCCTAGGCAATGGTTTAGAAACCAGACTGTGTCTAATTGCATACGATACTAACACAAAGCTGTAGAAAGCCCCGGAATCAAAGAGTGCAAGTGCTGGTAGGGAATCGAGAAGAACCGAACCTGCTATCAGCTCTCCGATGGCCTCTTAATCCTCAGCTGCCATGGCGAAAGCTCGCCCCTGCTGTCCACCTCGTGCCTGCTACTGGTGCAGCTGGAACCTCTGCTGCTGGGTCTGCAGGGCTGGTCCCCTCTACTGGTCTGCTGGAGCCTTGGCTGCCCCAGCTCCTCCTGGTATCGGACGCATCGACGCAACTGGACACTCTCGCATCTGGTGGTCCGCTGATCCACACATCAAGCATCTACCGAGTCTCTTCCTGCACTCGTCCCACTTGTGCCCAGGCTTCTTGCAGAAAGTACAACTGATAGCCTGCTGCCTGGGTGCCTGCTGCCCTCTCTGCTGCTGATGATGCACCTGCTGAAAAGCTGTACGACCCTGCTGCTGATACTGCTGAACTGGCCTCTGCGGCTGCTGATGCTGGAAGTGAGGCCTCTCGGCCTGCCCCTGACTGCTGCTGCCACCCTGGAAGTCACGACCCCTCTTCTGCTTCAGCCCTAGGTCGTCTTCCGCCGCCATAGCCCCAGAAAATATCTCAGCAAATGTAGCATTCCGGTCGCTCTTAGTCAGCGACCGAACCTCTCTAATCAAACCCCGACGAAACTTCCTCGCCTTCGTCTTCTCAGTCAAATTATCTATAAAATGGGCCAGTCTACAAAACTCTCCAGCATACTCAGCTACCGTCTGGTTCCCCTGAACCAGACCCTCAAACTGTACCTCGATACCTCCCAAGGCCACATCAGGAAAGAACTGCTCCTTAAATAGCTCCTTGAACTGGGCCCAAGTCTGGCCCTCAACTCCCACCCTGGGATCTATCTGATACCATGCACGGGCCAAGTCCTGCATCTGACTACCCGCCGCCTCGATCTGGAGTCGAGCTGGTATCTCCGCCAGTCGGAAGATCTCCTCGATGTGCTCTATCCAGTCGTCTGCATAGTGGATGCCCTCCGTGCCGAAGAACTCTCTGGGATGCATCTTCTAAAAGTCCTGTATATCCTTCTTCCTTCGACGGGGCTGCTGCTGGGTCCCCTGAGTAGTAATCATCTCGACTGTAGTACGAACCAGCTGGTGTGCCTCATCGATCCCCTGACGGAAATCTGCAGTCTGCCTCGTCTGCTGCTGCTGGTGGGACTCCAGAATCCTCTACACGAAGGAGAAGAGATGTGCAGCGTCTACCGTCCCCGCATGCGGAGGCTGCTGCGGTAGAAGGATCTCAAGAATCACAACGCTCGGCCTCCTGACTGGTGGAGGTGCTCCTCCAAAAGTTGCAGAGACACGGACTCCTGAGGGCTGCACTGGCCCTGTGGCACCGGAAGCTGGCTACTGCTGAGGTCGAGAGGTGCTAGACCCCTCTCCAGCGTCTCCCAGTCTAGGGCGATGCGATCTCATCTCAACCATCCTGGAGACACAGATCAAACAAGAAATAATTTCTGACAATGGGTCAAAATATCAAAGGAGGACTGTTTAAATTTCTAAGGAAGACAATAAGCAGCAAGGTAGATATACAGAATATGATAAGGAGTTTTTCTAGTGTGATCGAGTACCTTCAAAAATATACTAATTCCTATTGCAGGCTGCAGCGATATTCTAGTTCGAATACCACTACACTTCTAATCTAGACCTGCATGGGCCACCACTAAAAACGTGTCACGACCCGCACCCTAGAGTAAGGGCACAAGACGTGGGTACGTCCAGCCTACGCCACAGTGTCGGCGGTAGAACGCTGTCCTAGGTCACAACATCTAACAGTTTAAGGTAATAAACAGTTATACTCTCCGAATGGGGGTGACATAACAGAATATATCTCAATCACAACTAAGGTAGAACATGATAAAGATAGATAGATAAATAGATTTCCAGAATGAAAACACAGAAATACAATCCAGAATTCTAAGTGTCTAAATAAATACATATCCTACAGTATCTCAGAATCTATATACAGTAATCTATGAAAGTAAAGACATCCTAATCTAAGGGAGTGTCATCTACTGCTAGTGGATCCTGCTGCTGGTCCAAGTCCAAGCACTCATCTAATGTAGCACCGTAATAGGTAGGGCAGAACACCTCAGCCTCGTCCTCTGTAAAATTTTCAACATGTCCAATCAGGACAGGAGCGAGCACAGTACATCTCAATAAATCATAGCAGGTCAGGATATATAATCATGCTAGAAAGTAAGATACAAGATACTGAAAGAATAACATGATAAAAAGGAAGACTGTAATAAATAGATACAGTATATAGAGAACTATTAGTGACTAGTGATTCAGAGCACAAGATGGTTATGTAAACGGCACGATGTTGTACACGAGTAATCTACAGAGGTTTGTACACGAGTAATCTACTGGATTGAATACATAACCACTTCTACTCTCCCGTCCCAATCAATACACAAAGATCTAGCCAAATTATGTTATTGTACACGAAGGTCATGTGAATACATAATTATACACGATTCACACATTTCGTACACGAAGGTCACGAATACAAGGAGTACACGATGCTCACGATAAAGTACACGAACACGAATACCCGATGTATCCGCTAAGGAGATAACATCGCTCAACCAGATACATATAGTACTAATCCGTGTTTCCAACGTGTCAGCATCATGTAAAGTAATCTAAAGCAGAAAATATACTCCTGATGCAGGATATGAAATGATCAGAGAATGTACTCGCCTGTATCCTGAGAATCTGAAGGATATATACTGTCCGAGGAGTGGTGTCTGTCTCCTATAGAACAGTACAAGTCACTATGAGTCTAAAATGATAATAAGATGCAAGTCAATGCATTCTACATGAATCTAGGCCAATCTAGGCCAAAGTCAACTCTTGGTCAACTCTAGAAGTCAAACTAGGTCAACCAAGTCAAACCTAAGTCAAACAAATCTATACTAGTCTAACTAGTCTATTCTAGGTCTAACAAGGCTATACAAGACCAATCTAGACTTACTAGGCAAACAGACACATACATCGGCCATAGGCTATATCATGCCTATAAGCCAACCCATAACACATACACACATGACAATATAAATATATTTAATACACACATAGATATAATTATATAATCTAATATAGAAATACATATATTAATATATTATATAATATAACTTAGTAACATAAATTAACTTATAGGTTACCTATAATATATCACTCATTCATATATATCAATATATATATAATAGTACACACACACATTACCACAATATATAGGATACCTATATATACCTCTTAATTACATATATCTATACATATGTATAGAGGATAGAAAGACACATAATGTGTTCAAGTGTGTATGTATGTGTGTGTGTCAAGAGGGTACATGAGTGAAGTGTCAAGAGAGTTGTGTGTATGTGCTAGTGAGACTTGACCTTGTGAAACAGTGTAGGAAAATTAGTGAATGGGAAACATGTGTGTGTTAGGCTTGAGAGAAAGTAGAGTGTGTGTTTTTGACATGTGCAAGAGTGTGTGGGAAAACAGGAAACTGTGTGTATACAGGAAAGGAATCAAAAATCAGTTCATAAATCTCAGGTTTTAGGAAATCCAGTGAAGTATTATCATGGAAACATCAATAAAACTGGAGCTCAATGTTCAGAAATCCAGAAAATAGTGAGGTATAAAATGGTGTAGACTTGTGTTTACTGTGTGTGAACAAATCCTGAAATCAGTGAAGTATTCAGAGATTCATCTCAGGTTTAATAGCATTTCGAAAAGGAAGGAAATCAGTAATTTAAGGAATGAATGATCATTCAATTTAACTTACAGAAAAATAGGAAACTAATCTCAGTTTTGACAGTAACATGAACTCAAATCAAACCAACATAATCATTCAATTTCAGTTAAGTTAAAGAAGGAAGAACAGGGAATAACATTTCAGTATTTAAGAGTGAATCTTAGTTTAACAGTTAATTTCGAATCCAACACAAAAGTCAAAATCCCATTCTCACATCCAAAAGCCAAATTCGAATGTAAATACGAAAGTAAACATGAAAAATAATATGTGGGTAACATAAACAGTGAAAAACATTACTAAAACAGGAATTTAATTGTTTAGGAATACTGGAAACCAATGTATCAGAAATCTGGTATCAGTGTGCATGTTATTTAACCCATTCGAATCCACAATTCCACATTAAAACAAAAATTAACAGGTAAACCTAATATAACAGAGATTATACATCATATTTGGATCTAATTTAGCAAATAAAAACATGAATTAAATTATTAAACAAGGAATTAAACAGTGAACACAAATAAACACTGATACACGCACAGTGCACGCACGATATCGTGTCCGACAAGACACGAGGGCTCGTGCAACTTGACATACTTGGTGTCAGTGGTCGTCCCTTCGTGTGTGTCAAGTATTTCTTGTCCCCGTGTCGTGTCCTGCTCGTAATCAGCCCCGAGTAGCAGTACAGCAACAGTGCCCGCGCGCGCGCGTGTGCACTCGTGTGTTCCCGTGTCTATGGCAACACGACATGACACCAAAAGTGACTCAGAGCAATGGAAACCCGTAAGCAAGGTCACAAGCTAATTTTCTATTCAAATATATTGCTGAAATTAAATCGAAATGCCCTTTGGGGTATTTCATCAAACACCTAATACACGAACTGATACGTGTCCGATACGAACATGTATCGGACACGAATCCCAAGGTTAGCTACACCTATAGCTAGGGTAGGCCTACGGCTTCCTAAATATGCAATAAAATTAACATTTCATGGTGTAGAATCGAATTTACCTATGGGTGTGCAAAGGCTCAAAAAGCCCCAAATGAAAGTGGTTCCTCAAGCCACCAAACTCCTTCAAATTGTTTCTCCCCTGAAATTTCTCAATACCAACAGCAAGTAAACTAAATTTAGAGCCTATTGCAATTGGTTTGGGTAGAAAAGGAATTGAAATGAAATTTCTAGGAATTAATGAAGATGCAGACTCACCTCTTTCTAAAACTTGCAAATATTCCTAATGGAGGCTAGCCCTAATTTCTAGGAGCATTAAATAGAGAAGGAAATCCCCATGTGGCTGGCCATGGGCTAGGCTAGGGCTAGGTTTCACTAGGTTGGGTTGGGCCTCTAAGGCCTTAAGTCATAAGTCATGACTTGTGAAATCACAAGCCATTCCCTAATCAAATTAAATCCTAATCTCTCCAAATAAATTCTAATGAGTTAAATGCCACTAACTTAGGTCAAGCTAGGGTTCCATAACCTAACCAAATAGTCATGACCTAGGTTAGCCTCTAGGACAGTCTCCTAAGTCAACATTAGTCAAAGTCAAATATAGCGCCAAATCAAATATACTAAAAATCACTTAAAAATTCTAATAAATATAGTTAATACTAATAATACCAAATTAATTCCAAAATTTTAAAAATGACCAAAATACCCTCAAGCTAGAAATGTGGTAGTGACACCATCCCATCCTTCAACAACAATTAAACTAAACCAATAATTAAACAATAGTTCCTATTAACCCAGTGAACCAAATGGCAGGAAATATCATCACAGTTTTGTGAAATGACAGTTTAATGAATGAATCAAATTGACAGTTTAATGAATACTAGCCAACCCAATCCAATATCGAAAATCCAAATTGAACTCTAAAACTTAACACAAATTAGCAAACAACATTATGGTGATGTAGATACACATGTACATGGATTAATGGCAATCAAACTTCAGTTTAAAAATCAGTTTAAAGAGGGATGAGAGTTCAGGCAATTGAATATCAGGACTGTATCAGTCCATATCAAACAGTCTAACTCACATGTCCAAAATCCAAAACAAGGTGCAAAACCCAAGCTATCATGAGAACCTAATCTAGTAGATATTATTACACATGTCCAGGATCTAACATGACAATTTATATTAATTAAAACAGTTTGAAACTGGAATTAAATATTAAGAAATTAAGAATTCTGAAACTTTGTATCAGTGATAAATGGGAAACTCAATTTCGAATATGAAGAACACATTAATATTAGAGACTAAGGGTTGGTAATAGGTGTTACACATGTGAGGGTACTAGGTAGGGTCTTCGTGTCCAAGGACTGGACACGAATCGGGTCCAAAATACCACATGAACCAAGACACTCAACTCGTACACACAATCGTCGTGTACGTGTGCACGCGCGTCTAACACGTGACACACGACACGACACAACTCGTGTTCGTGTCCAGAGGTGCGCCTAGGGTAAGTCTAGGTCTGTGTTACCCTGAAACGTGTCAACGTGACACACAGACATGACACGAACTCTGTTTCAGTCGTGCCTGTGCACGCGCACAGCCGCCCGCGCGCGACAGCGTACGGCCAGTGCAAGTGGGATTTCTCCACGTGTACACCACGAGATGCTCTCAAATTTTGGGAGCATGGTGGCAGACATTGCCCCTTGCTTCCCCCAAAATTTTAGGTCACGACGTGTCCTGTATCCCGAGATACAGCCCCCGAGATGCAGGACACGACCTAAAGGCTCGTGCTGCGTGTCCAGGTGGAAAAACACGATACAAATGGACACAAAATACCATACCACCTTCAAAAATATTAATACACTCACCTAGATCTACAAATCTATGCAATCACTTTTCAAAAAGACGAAAATAACTTCCTATGTGGCATTTCTACAAACACATATATTACCAATATGATACGTGTCCGATACGGACACGAATTGGACACAAATTGTGCCCAAAACTCGTGGACAGTTAGGTAACCCCTAAACCTAACCTTATATGCAAAGAAATCAGGAAAAATAGGAGTTTAGATGGTTTACCTATTGAGTATCAAAACTCAAGAAAAGCTTCAAAGAAGAGATTCCAAATGGCAACTCCAATCCTCCAAATGGCACACAAACTGAGGTGATCCTCCAAAATTAGTAAATAAACATAAATTAGATCCTAATGCAAAAGACTAGGGCTAAAAAGGAGTTAAAATGAATAAAATGAGATTTTAGAGCAAAGGGAAAAATACCTCTCCTCCAAAATTAGGGTAAACTTAAAAAGAGGCAAGAACACACTAAGAGATTACTTATAGGTAAGGGGAAACCCTGTAACTCCACTCCCCGGTTTTGAGAGAATAAATTAATTTCTAATAAAAACAATCATTGATTTCGGTTTCAAAATAAAAAGGTTAATATTTTATTTAATAACTTTTGATGATCTATTTTGGAGGGAATTTAATTTAGGAGCAATTTCAATTTCAAAAGTGGTTACAACCAATTTAGTGGTCCCCTCATCTTTGGTTAAAAAATAATAATTATTATTAGTATAATTATAATAAAGTTTTAACTGTTTTCAACAGTTGCTGTAATATTCGAAAATGAGGGGGGGCTTTCTGGAAGTTACTTTATTCAAAGGGACTTTTGTAAAAATGCTACATAGCGGGGGGGTGTTTTTGTAAAGTTTGTTTTTTTTCCTTTTCATTCGAGTGGAGAGAGAAAATGAGATCAGCTGTATCATTCTTCTCAACTCTCCCGAAATTTTCCTTTTCCAAAACTTCGGTGGCCAAACCCTAACCCTAATTTCTTCGAAGACGGCGGCCGGCGGGCTGATATGCTGATCGGCGATGGCGGTCACTCACGCGGCCTCTCGGCGGCACACGGCGCTCCAGCGGTGGCGAGTTCACCGATGGCGTCAACGAGGCACCTCTTCCGCGACATCGATGACAGCGGGCTTTCGTCCGAGGCGAACGAGCCTCGACGGCGAGCAGCGACGGTTCCACATCTCCATCTCCGGTGTTCTTCGGCCTCTCGACAACGTCAACGGCGCGGGAGCAGTCGTTAGTTCGGTGAGCTCTTTATTTTTCTTCATTCTTCTGATCTTCTTAGTGATTCGAATTTTGATCCGATCTTCTTGATCAACTGTGTAGACTGATCAATTCGTTTTGAACTGGATCGGATCGATTTGTGAACCCGGTGCAGTTCTTCTTAACAGAACCGACGTGTCGACTCTGTTTTTAAAGCCAAGAGACGAAGTTGATCCCAGAGATCGGATCTGTTCGTGTCGGTACACGGGGAGGACATTGTCGGAGACCGTCTCTGTAGCTTTCATTATTTGGACGCAGATTTATTCCAGGTATCGTCTCATCTCTGTGAACCCCTTGTTGATCATGTCAAATTGAATCTGGAATTGATAGAGTGATGTACAGAGGTGTCCTACAACTGCGGGTAGCATGTGTCGACTGTTGTTGCTGTTGCTTATGTCCTGGGTGCGTGTCCGAGGGTATGAAAGAGTAGCAAGGGTTGGAGACTTGTATCAGGGTTGTGTCGGCCATAGCAGGATCGGTTGTGTGTGTGTGACCTGGTGTCCGTGTCAGGTTCGTGTTGGCATTGTTCGTGTAGGAGTACGGGTGCGAGTTCGAGTACAGCTTAGAAGGGGCTGGACCAGTTCAGTAGCTGGTGTTGTGGAGATTTGGACTCGAGACTTAGCTTGCGGTTTGCAATAGCGATGTGTCGATCCTTTTGTCTCTGCAGCTGCGGAATTCAACTGCTATACAGTAGCTTGACCTTGCAATATAGCTGTGTCATTTCTATTTGGATTCTCCAATTGTATTTTCTTCTGGCCAAACTATTATGTATAACTGAGTTGTATATTCTCTCGTTGATTTTGTATTTCCCTTTCAAATTTTCAAATTGCAACTGGGAAGGACCTTGAGTCCGATTGACTGGCTGTTAAAATTGAACTGTGGAGTGTAGATTTTACTTGCCAAACTTTTGTTCCTATTTATATTATGGAGGAGTTGGGCTTGTTGAGTATTAGCTAAGTTTTATGAGTATTATTTTTTTCAATTGCTAATACAATGTTCACAGGCCAGGTTACTCTAATATTGTCCTTAGAGTTGAGATGTTAGGCTGGTGTTAAGAGGGACTAATTTAGCAGGCTGAACTGTTATAGTGTGGTTGTTGTGTAACCTATGGGGATGAGTCTGGAATGGGATAGAGTTGAATTTGATGATTTTCTAAGGTTCTCTTTATTACTTTCAAAAATCATTATATTTGGTTTAACTAATATCTACTTTGATATGTTAGGACAAGTAGCATTTTTCTAAGTATTATTTGAATAATAGGGTTATTTCTCAAATAATGAATCTAGTTCTAATTCGCATTTATAACCTAATCTCATTTTGTTAAAACTCTTTTATATCTAGTATTTTGTATAAGTTAAATAGTTATATATTTATGTATATATAATTGGATCTTTGGTTCCCTCATTACCTAGAAGTATTCATGAAGATTTTTAATATAGAATGATAGGTTTAAATCCTTAGCTTTTGGGTTTGTCTAAATACTAAGCCTTGTAATAACCATATCATGTATTTAGCTTTATTTTTAGGTTCTTGCTAGTCTAGGATATAGTGAGTATTAATTGATACTCTATAGGAACCCTAGAACTAAGGTTATATTAGGAATATAATTGTGAATAGAATCTTTGATAACCAATTAGAATTAGTATGTTTATTGACCAACTTGTACACATCATTATTCCATACAGGAGATCATCCAGCTCTTTTACCTACTCGTACTTTCCTGGAGCAAGGCAAGTACATTCTATGGTTTTGATCAGTGCATTTTTTTGTTCTTTATTGCTGACACGCTGCGACACGTTCATGATCTTTTCTGGCTTGTTCTTTCATGATCTTACTTGCTCTTTCATGATCTTACTTGCATCTTGGGGTGGGGAAATACTCTAGATATGTGACCAAACCCGGATACTTATTCATGATCTTTAGCTTAGGCCTCGCACAGTGCACGCGGGTCCTAAGCCGTACCTTATATGATCTTTCAGGATCTTTTCATGCTCTTTCATGGTCTTACCCAAGCCGGTCACATATCATAGAAGTATTTCAAAATTATAACACACATGTTCAGGATTTTGTTCTTACATTAGTTTCCATGATCCTGATCTTGATTTTAGCTATAGTCGTGATCTTTCCTGCATCTTTACATAGTCATGATCTTTCATGTATCTTTATAGCAGTAGTTCATGTTCTTCATGTTCTTTACATACCTTGTTCTTATCCTGTTCTTTCAGCATTTATTTTCCATACCATGATGTTATTGTTCATTACCTAGAACTGTACTTTGCTCCGCTCCTGAATAGGATATATTGCAGGTATGCTTGCAGGACATTGTTCTACTCTATGGGCCAGAGCCCAGGATTTAGCTGAGCAGGATGAGGCTTAGCTTGAGGTTTCAGGTTTAGACTGTTAGCTTTACTCTTAGATATTGTCTTTAGAATTCATGTACATTTCATTCTTGATGACTCGTACATTATGATATCTAGATTTGTGGATTATGGTGATCATTCTGGGATACGTTTTTAGATGCTGTGATTATATATTTTCATGATTATCTGGTTAGTTTTCCCTAGCTTGGTACAGCTTACTTCGTCGTGTCTAACGACGAAGGCTGGGCGTGTCCGACTCGTGTCCGATTATTCGGGAGCGGGTCGTGACATATTTTTAGTGGTGGCCCATGCAGGTCCATCCTAATGGTACCTAGGACTTAGCGTACTATTGGGGGACTTGATTTACACTAGGGAAACTTGATCACAGCATAGGAAAATCGAAAAATAAGGGTATATCAGGTATATCAGGTGTATCAGGTATTTTAATATTCTATAAACACTTGTTGTATGTAGGTCTAGGTTATTTTAACAGTTTTTTGTTTTGTAGATAGTTCAAAAGCATGCGACACCAGAACTGTCAATTCACCTGCACTTGACGTTTCCGAGCTTCTACTACCTTCTATCACTCTACTATCCCCATGGGTAGTACGTAGTTGACGGAGACGTCTGAAGAGTCCCTTGACAACCAGAGGAAGCAGGCCACCGTTCCAAGTTAGACTTGTGGATACACTCTCCGAGCCAGGAAGGACTTCTGATTTCCAGACTTCCAGACCTTTGGACTTCTCCGACACCGAGCACATATCTTACATCGAGGAGCAGATCGAGAACCTGAAGCCGCCACTGAAGATCATCTCAGCATGTGAGGATCCGACTTCTCCGAAGATTGAAGTCGCCAACCAGGAGATCCAGCTTGTAGCACATACAACAAGATGGGAAGCTGAAGCACATGAGAGACATGAAGACTTATGACGAAGACAACAACTAGCCTGGATTCACAAAGCGTCATCAGACTCGGACAGTGTTTCTTCAATCGTATTGTCAGATTCAGACAATGACCAATTGTGCTTCCTGCCGCCATCCAGGACCTCGCTTCGAGGAGTGCCGCAAAAGACGGAGGCTATGCTTATTCTACGGATCGTCTGCCCATCAAGCCAAAGATTGTCCGGAAATTGTTGATCGTACTGCCCGAGAACAAGCACGAGGAGCACCAGGACTGCAGCAGAAGGACCGCCTTTCCAGATTCAGCAGCTATATGGAGCATTACCGCATGGACCAGTCTACGTCAGGACGGTGAAGAAGATTGAAGTGATTCCAGTCCCGGAGGAAATACTGAAGATAGATTGAAGACAGAAGATTTCTTTTGCCTGGTTGGGAAAACCATGTATCTGATTAGCAATCCAGCCTCTCCTTAAAATTCTCTTAGCATCTAGATCATTTCTTCAAAACTTCTTGTTTTCTATTTTTGAGATCTTGATTGATGTCGAAACTTTGAGATATTGTTTCCTGTTTTGGTAAACTTGTTTCAGATCCACAAATCGATCAACATATCCTATATTAATTTCCTGGGTAATGATCATGGGGATCGATAATTGTTTGAAATTCATTATTCGATACCGTTTTCATATTCATCATTTCTGACCTTGTTTTCTAGTGATGGCTCCTATTTGCAAATTTTGTTTCTTTACCAAACTTCGTGTTAATTGATAATTAATCGTTTTTCGAGATTTCATTTTGGAATCCTGTTCCTCATTCAAAGTTTTGGTTGAGTCTCGTCCTATTCAGGACATTGTTGAAGATTCCTTTGAAGGTTCTTGAAGATTCATTTACTATTCAAGATTATGACTCATTCTCTATATGAGACTTGTTTCTCATTCATGACTCTGATTTTATTCGAGAGTTGTTTGTCCACTCCTTCGTTTCGACCTTGTCTCCTATATAAGATTTCATTTGTTTTATGGACATTTTTTCTATTCACTTATTGATATTTTGATTCATTATTCGAATTTGTCCCCAATCAAAACATTGTTTGAATCTTTACTCCTATCTTGACACTTGCTTGAGATTCAGCCCTATTCGAGACATCGTTTGAAGATTTTGTTTTCTATTTTGAAACTTTGGCTCATTCCCTATGAGATTTTGTTCACTATTTGAGACTTGTTCCTATTCAATAAATTATTTTTGTTCACAACTTTGTTCGACCTTATTCCCATTGAAGTTCTAATCGTTTCATAATCAGGATTTGATACATGTTTCTTGTTCGTTATTGATACCCTGTTTTCTAAATCACTGTTCATAACCTTGCTTCCTGTTCGAGATTCTGTTCAAGATTTTACTTCTTATTCGCGACTTAGTTGATATTTATTTTCTATTTTCACTGTGTACTTTATTGGAGAATTCGTTTTCAATTCAAGTTTTTGCTCGAGCTTTTATTGTTATTCGAGATTTTATTAAAACTTGTTTCCAGTGCGGGATTTTAATTCTTATTTTGAAACTTGTCTCCTATCTGATACCTTGTTTCAGTTCATCCTCCGAGACTCTGTTATCCTTTCAGGATAACGCCCCATATATGGAATCTTGTTACCATTCCAGATATCAGTTGATATTCCGTCATAATTTTAAACTTTGCCCTGTCTGAAATTTTAAATCTCCCTGGTTGCCCTTTTGTACTCACCGATGGAA
The DNA here is from genome assembly GCA_029216955.1 of Iris pallida. Lineage (NCBI taxonomy): Eukaryota > Viridiplantae > Streptophyta > Magnoliopsida > Asparagales > Iridaceae > Iris > Iris pallida. Next base: position 2,743,995 of record JANAVB010011998.1, on the reverse strand, counting down.
TCCCTTGTCGTCTCTTAGTACCTAATAAATCCTTGTATTCTAACAGTCAGGTAACTTCACCATTTTCGTGACTTGGACTATTGAAACTCATTTTGAACTCCTTGAAACTCTTTTGAAATTCCTAGGGATAGTCGAGAGGCTATTCGATGACCTACTATGGCATGATAGTTGCGCGCTGCAGCCATTAGCTGGATTATGGAGACTGGGGGTTCACTGCAGCCAGTAGCGCACTGGCGAGGCAGGAACACTAAGTTGAAGTGATTTCAGATACCCATAGGTTTTCGAGTATTGTCGAGACTTGTCATATTCTTCATATCTTAATCTCTTGGGTTGTTTCGTCAATGATTGTTGGAAAATGGATAAGGTTGATAGAGTATTTGGAGACATATTGTTATTTGAGTCACGGAGCCGAAAGTCCACTGCAGTCAGATACATACTGGCGGGGTAGGGATTCTAAGCAAAGTGATTTCAGATACCAACATGTTCTTGGATATTCTGGAGACTATATTTCATTTTCATATGATTATTGGTTTTCGAGAATCACAAATCCTTGCATGTTCACCCTGATTTGATACTGTATCTCCTGAGTATTTTGTACGTTCCTCAAATCAACCATTGCTAATTACCTTCTAGTATTGTATCGTTAGATCATTGATTTCCTCAAATTATACATTGCCAGATTTTGATTCCATGCTTCGTTTATGTCTTGTATAAATTTTGATCTTAAATCATGTCTGTCTGACCATGATTTTCCTATCTTGTGCTAGCCACTTGTGTTAAACTATCAATTTTTATCGTACTTAATAGTTGTGTCTTCATGATTTTGCTCCTCTGAGTTGTAATTGAAATTCCTTCCACTTCGTGACTATTTGATCCTCGATCCTTGTCAAGGCGTGATATCTCAAACTTCTTGTGTATACTTGGACTCAAGGCTCAGAGCATCATGGATCGACAGAAGCATTGGGCGGACAACAGCAGACTTCCACTTGAGTTGCAATGGGAGACAGAGTGTTCCTGAAGATCACACCGACTAGGAGCGTCATCAGATTCGGCAGAGACGGGAAGCTCAGTTCGAGATTCATCGGACCTTTCGACTTGACGGCGCAAATTGGCGAGGTGGCATATCGACTAGCGCTTCCAGCCAGCTTAGAGGGAGTGCACGACGTTTTCCACGTGTTCCAGCTTCGATGCTACATTCCGGACCCGAGCCATGTGGTGGACCTTTCAGATCTAGAGGTGGGTCCGAGATTGACTTACGAGGAGCAGCCAGTGGAGATCCTTGATCGAAGGGAGAAGCGCCTACGGAACCAGACTATTCCACTTGTCCATGTCATGTGGAGACATCACTCTGCGGGAGAGTCCGGGAGCGCGAGGACGAGATGCGGGAGCGCTATCCCAGCTTGTTTGTTTGAGTATACCTTGATATTGAGAGTTTTAAATACAATAAAATGAATTGTGTTTGAACCGTTTTGAGATTTTTGCTTTGAGATTGTTTTGTTTGTCTCTCGAATTTCGAGGACGAAATTATTTTAAGGGGGGGAGATTTGTAACTCCACTCCCCGGTTTTGAGAGAATAAATTAATTTCTAATAAAAACAATCGTTGATTTCGGTTTCAAAATAAAAAGGTTAATATTTTATTTAATAACTTTTGATGATCTATTTTGGAGGGAATTTAATTTAGGAGCAATTTCAATTTCAAAAGTGGTTACAACCAATTTAGTGGTCCCCTCATCTTTGGTTAAAAAAATAATAATTATTATTAGTATAATTATAATAAAGTTTTAACTGTTTTCAACAGTTACTGTAATATTCGAAAAGGAGGGGGGCTTTCTGGAAGTTACTTTATTCAAAGGGACTTTTGTAAAAATGCTACATAGCGGGGGGGTGTTTTTGTAAAGTTTGTTTTTTTTTTCCTTTTCATTCGAGTGGAGAGAGAAAATGAGATCAGCTGTCTCATTCTTCTCAACTCTCCCAAAATTTTCCTTTTCCAAAACTTCGGTGGCCAAACCCTAACCCTAATTTCTTCGAAGACGGCGGCCGGCGGGCTGATATGTTGATCGGCGATGGCGGTCACTCACGCGGCCTCTCGGCGGCACACGGCGCTCCAGCGGCGGCGAGTTCACCGATGGCGTCAACGAGGCACCTCTTCCCCGACATCGATGACAGCGGGCTTTCGTCCGAGGCGAACGAGCCTCGACGGCGAGCAGCGACGGTTCCACATCTCCATCTCCGGTGTTCTTCGGCCTCTCGACAAGGTCAACGGCACGGGAGAAGTCGTTAGTTCGGTGAGCTCTTTATTTTTCTTCGTTCTTCTGATCTTCTTAGTGATTCGAATTTTGATCCGATCTTCTTGATCAACTATGTAGACTGATCGATTCGTTTTGAACTGGATTGGATCGATTTATGAACCCGGTGCAGTTCTTCTTAACAGAACCGACGTGTCGACTCTGTTTTTAAAGCCAAGAGACGAAGTTGATCCCAGAGATCGGATCTGTTCGTATCGGTACACGGGGGAGGACATTGTCGGAGACCGTCTCTGTAGCTTTCATTATTTGGATGCAGATTTATTCCAGGTATCGTCTCATCTCTGTGAACCCCTTGTTGATCATGTCAAATTGAATCTGGAATTGATAGAGTGATGTACAGAGGTGTCCTACAACTGCGGGTAGCATGTGTCGACTGTTGTTGCTGTTGCTTATGTCCTGGGTGCGTGTCCGGGGGTATGAAAGAGTAGCAAGGGTTGGAGACTTGTATCAGGGTTGTGTCGGCCATAGCAGGATCGGTTGTGTGTGTGTGACCTGGTGTCCGTGTCAGGTTCGTGTTGGCATTGTTCGTGTAGGAGTACGGGTGCGAGTTCGAGTACAGCTTAGAAGGGGCTGGACCAGTTCAGTAGCTGGTGTTGTGGAGATTTGGACTCGAGACTTAGCTTGCGGTTTGTAATAGCGATGTGTCGATCCTTTTGTCTCTGCAGCTGCGGAATTCAACTGCTATACAGTAGCTTGACCTTGCAATATAGCTGTGTCATTTCCATTTGGATTCTCCAATTGTATTTTCTTCTGGCCAAACTATTATGTATAACTGAGTTGTATATTCTCTCATTGATTTTGTATTTCTCTTTCAAATTTTCAAATTGCAACTGGGGAGGACCTTGAGTCCGATTGACTGGCTGTTAAAATTGAACTGTGGAGTGTAGATTTTACTTGCCAAACTTTTGTTCCTATTTATATTATGGAGGAGTTGGGCTTGTTGAGTATTAGCTAAGTTTTATGAGTATTATTTTTTTCAATTGCTAATACAATGTTCACAGGCCAGGTTACTCTAATGTTGTCCTTAGAGTTGAGATGTTAGGCTGGTGTTAAGAGGGACTAGTTTAGCAGGCTGAACTGTTATAGTGTGGTTGTTGTGTAACCTATGGGGATGAGTCTGGAATGGGATAGAGTTGAATTTGATGATTTTCTAAGGTTCTCTTTATTACTTTCAAAAATCATTATATTTGGTTTAACTAATATCTACTTTGATATGTTAGGACAAGTAGCATTTTTCTAAGTATTATTTGGATAATAGGGTTATTTCTCAAATAATGAATCTAGTTCTAATTCGCATTTATAACCTAATCTCATTTTGTTAAAACTCTTTTATATATAGTATTTTGTATAAGTTAAATAGTTATATATTTATGTATATATAATTGGATCTTTGGTTCCCTCATTACCTAGAAGTATTCATGAAGATTTTTAATATAGAATGATAGGTTTAAATCCTTAGCTTTTGGGTTTGTCTAAATACTAAGCCTTGTAATAACCATATCATGTATTTAGCTTTATTTTTAGGTTCTTGCTAGTCTAGGATATAGTGAGTATTAATTGATACTCTATAGGAACCCTAGAACTAAGGTTATATTAGGAATATAATTGTGAATAGAATCTTTGATAACCAATTAGAATTAGTATGTTTATTGACCAACTTGTACACATCATTATTCCATACAGGAGATCATCCAGCTCTTTTACCTACTCGTACTTTCCTGGAGCAAGGCAAGTACATTCTATGGTTTTGATCAGTGCATTTTCTTGTTCTTTATTGCTGACACACTGCGACACGTTCATGATCTTTTCTGGCTTGTTCTTTCATGATCTTACTTGCTCTTTCATGATCTTACTTGCATCTTGGGGTGGGGAAATACTCTAGATATGTGACCAAACCCGGATACTTATTCATGATCTTTAGCTTAGGCCTCGCACAGTGCACGCGGGTCCTAAGCCGTACCTTATATGATCTTTCAGGATCTTTTCATGCTCTTTTATGGTCTTACCCAAGCCGGTCACATATCATAGAAGTATTTCAAAATTATAACACACATGTTCAGGATTTTGTTCTTACATTAGTTCCCATGATCCTGATCTTGATTTTAGCTATAGTCGTGATCTTTCCTGCATCTTTACATAGTCATGATCTTTCATGTATCTTTATAGCAGTAGTTCATGTTCTTCATGTTCTTTACATACCTTGTTCTTATCCTGTTCTTTCAGCATTTATTTTCCAAACCATGATGTTATTGTTCATTACCTAGAACTGTACTTTGCTCCGCTCCTGAATAGGATATGTTGTAGGTATGCTTGCAGGACATTGTTCTACTCTATGGGCCAGAGCCCAGGATTTAGCTGAGCAGGATGAGGCTTAGCTTGAGGTTTCAGGTTTAGACTGTTAGCTTTACTCTTAGATATTGTCTTTAGAATTCATGTACATTTCATTCTTGATGACTCGTACATTATGATATCTAGATTTGTGGATTATGGTGATCATTCTGGGATACGTTTTTAGATGCTGTGATTATATATTTTCATAATTATCTGGTTAGTTTTCCCTAGCTTGGTACAGCTTACTTCGTCGTGTCTAACGACGAAGGCTGGGCGTATCCGACTCGTGTCCGATTATTCGGGAGCGGGTCGTGACAAACCCTAATAGTGGCTGCCATGGTTAGGTTAGAATTGGTTTTGGGCTTAAGTCATGGGCCTATGGCTTAATCACTAGTCTTTAAATTGGTAAGTCATAAGTCATTGACTTAAGTCACTAGTCTTTAACTAATTTCACTCAACTAATCATCCCTACCTTAAAACTAAATTCTAATGACTAAAAGTAGGTTAACTAGAGTTAGACTAGGGTCACCAACTAGGGTTAGCTTCTAGGCTAGTCTACAAGTCTCAACTAGCACAAGTCAAAAATCAAAAATTCTAATTAAATAAATCATCAAATAATTCAAGGAGGCCAAATGACCAAAATACCCTTATGCTCAAAAGTGAAAATAAATTATCATAATGCCATGGTTAGGCTCTAGGTCAGACAGTCTCTCGGGTTACGCTAGCAAGCACATCAAAATCACAAGTCATGATTTTAAAATAGTTTTAAATGATTAAAAATCACCAAGAATCATATCATGATTTAAATATCATTAATAAAAGATTAAAATTACAAAATTTTAAAATTACCCTCATTTAGAAAACTAGGTGTTACAGTTCATCGTCGGCCGACCGCACAAAAGCTCCCATCCAATCATCCACGATGCCCCAACAGAGCAACCCAGCCGTGGCTCCGGCAATGAAGGGTAAAGCCCTACTTAATCTCGGCTATGAGTTCGCCGGAGAAGAAGAAGGAAACCCAAACCTTCAGATTTCAAGCCCACGTCATACGTGTCAGCGTAGAAACAGAAATAACAAAATACGTCCACGTTATACGTGTCAGCGTAAAGTTAAGAATATACGCCCACGTTTATACGTATCAGCGTAAAATTAAGAAAATACACCCACGTCTATACGTGCCAGCGTAAAATCTAAAATACGCTCATGTCTACACATGCCAGCATAAAATTTATAATACGCTCATGTCAACACATGCCAGCGTAAAATTCATAATACACTCACATCAACATGCGCTAGCGTAAAATTTAGAATATGCTCATGTCAACACATGCCAGCGTAAAATTCATAATACGCTCACATCAACATGTGCTAGCGTAAAATTTAGAATACACTCATGTCAACACATGCCAGCGTAAAATTCATAATACGCTCACATCAACATATGCTAGCGTAAAATTTAGAATACGCTCTTGTCAACACATGCCAGCGTAAAATTCACAATACGCTCACATCAACATATGCTAGCATAAAATTTATAATACGCTCATGTCAACACATGTCAGAGTAAAATTCATAGTACACTCACATCAACATGTGCTAGCGTAAAATTTCACAAGTGAAAGACTTTGTGTAAAACAAAAACCTTTTACACTTTAAAACTTTTTATCAACTTCAATAAGCGTAAAGTTTACATAGTCAAAGTCTTTAACCTTTATGTGTAAAAACTTAGACTAATTTCAAATTAGATTTTCACTAACTTGATTTTTTTTTCTTTTGGCAGTGGATTTGCAAATTTACCCTCTTGCAGAAGTATTTGGTTCATCAGTTGGTATGGTGGGATCGAATTATTTGGAGAATTTGTCTCATGTAGAGTTTCTCCAATCGAATCCGGAGTACCCTATAGAGAGAGCATAGTTGATAGCTACCCAAGGAGATAGAATGCTGCTATCCATGATTAATGGAGAACTGTTGACCTCGCTGGATGGCCAACAATTTATAAAACCAGCTTTCTTATTTGGGGATGCAATAGACTGCAAGTTTCAAACACACCCCAAGAAGGAGTCTTGGGTGTTCAAGTCTGGAGATAGAGCAATGTATCTCCCTGACATGGATAGAGATTATCCCCTGTCCGCATTCATCCATGCCACCCATCCCCGACAGATGTTGTAGAATCTGACTCCCAGCAGTCACGGAAGACCAGAAAAGATCATTTTTAAGAGGGAGAGAGCCAATGACATGGGCTACTACACCAGTACTCCCAATGGTGGTGGTGTTCCTTTCTCTGGTCTCTTGCCAGGATTTACTCCGAGTGATGATTCGGCTTTAATCCAACCGGTGCAGACCCAGATGTTCATCAATAAGTTCATAAGAGCTGCGGTGTTGTATCACCAAACAAACCGGAGGCTACCTGGATGGTTGACTCCATTTAACCAGAACTGGATCCAAATTAGTGTTTGGATCATGAAGAACTTCCATACGGAGCTGAAAGACATCGGCCTGTATGAAGCAGTGGCCTCCACTAGTCAGGGTATACCACCAAATAGAAATTTGTTCATGGCTCTGATGGAGATATATATAAGTTCAACTGGAACTTTTGCGACCCCAAAAGGTGAAATGGGTCTCGTACTCCATGAGATGTAATTCATCTCAAAGCTGCCAATGGAGGAAGCACCATATGAAGAATATGTTCCCTCCAACCGGGAACTTGCTGAAATCAGAAAAAAAAACCCTCAATTGGTTGAGGTATATGAAGAGTTGATGTGCCACTACATGATTTATACTACTATATATGAGAGTGGATCTCATCTAGCATACATCAAAAAGTGGACAACATATCTCTTTTTCTATAAAGATAAAATATCCAAAGATGATAAAGAAAGATTCCAGAAGAACAAAGCTCCAACTATCAATACTGGTTCAACAATCCCTGCTGATAAAATACGGGATATGATGATCAGCTACAAATTCCTAAACAAATATTTGTCCACCAAGACTAGGGAGTTCTCTGCTGGAACCGAAGCCTTGAGCTTTGTAGAAGCATGGAAAAGAACAAGAAAAGCCCATGCGGCTCAAAACAGAAGAAGCCCATGCGGCTCAAAACGGAAGGAGCCTCATGCGGCTCAGGAATCTATCGGAGCCTCATGCGGCTTAGAAACTCTCCAATAGCCTCATGCGGCTCAGGAAAGAATCACGTGGCCCTATGTAGCTTGCTTTTTATTGCTGGCCATAAAGTGACTGCTCCCATTAAATGCTCTGACATAAAGTGATAACTCTGACATTAAAGCTGAAATGATGAACTCTGACATGACGACGTATTCCTCGAGAATTAAAAAAAAACTCCTATACAACTGGCACGATCCACCAACTCCAAAGCTCCCTATGCGGCTGCCACCCCCCCGGCTGGATACACAAAGAGACAAAGGCACACACAAAAGAGTCTTCCCACACGCTTCGAGAGCATTTTTTCATCAGAGCCGAGGCTACGTCCGATCGTCCAAGGAGTAAGGCAGAGCTGCCGTCGCTTTCCCGAGCCTCTATCGTCACCCACCAGAATCAAAACTAAACAATTGTACTTAGATTGCTGTACCTAGGTTTTCATTTCTAGGCTTTCTTTGTATGAGCGAGTTTGTATTGTGAAGTAAAAGTCCAGTCCTCCCATAAAACTATTTTGTTCTTTCATAATCAATAGAAAACACGATGGCGACTCTGCTGGGGACAAACTTCTCCGCGGCTGAGAAGTTGGTGACGCAATCAGATGCAGCCAAACTCGGCTCCACACAACAGAAGATGGTCGTCCGCATCGACCAATAGGCGTTTGAAGAAATGCTCTCTGATAGGAGCGCTGGCCCAATCCAGAAGCGAGCCCGCACGAAGAAGGCTCGCAGGAAGTGGAGGCCCAAGTCATTTGCTCCTTCCCAAGCTCTGGACGAAGTACTCTCTGCTGCCCAAGACGGTAAGGGAGACTCTCATACGGCTCTACTTCAGGCCATAGAGGACTCTGCTGTCCCCAAGTCTGGCAGAGGAAAACACTACGATGCTGGACTTGCAGGGGCAAAGAGAGGCTCTATGTGGTCCAGGAAGAAGCCGAATAAAGGCAACAGCGGCATACATGATGCTCATACGGCCAAGATTGCCAGCCGCATGCATGATGCTCATGCGGCCAAAACTGCCAACCGTATGCAGAATGCCCATACGGCCAAGGCTTCCAGCCGCATGGAGGAGACTCATGCGATCGAGACTTCCAGCCGCATGAAGAAGGCCTATGCGGCCACGACTGCCCGCCGCATGAAGACTGCTGATTCCAGCCGCATATTATCCACTCCACGCGGCTCGGGCTCTGTCTTCGACCGCCTCTCCTATGGCCCTGATCTCTCATGCTCCCAAGAAAATATGTCTGACTCTCTGCTGCACCACTTAGACTCTTCCTACTATGTGCCCTCTGGCGCTAGAGTGAAGAAGTCGAGGGTAGCGCGAGCTCGGCAAGCTCAGTCGGCTGTCCCAACCTCTGACCATCCGAGCGCTCTGCTTACTGTTTTGCGGGCCTCTGATGGAAAGTTATACATAACCACTCGAGTCTAGCCCCCGGCAGCAAACAGACATAGTGGTTTCCAAAAGTCTCCCCGTAACTAAGGAGCAAACGTGGTTGCTCGAGATCCATCTGAATTGCATGACGTGATCCTTCACAAACGTAAGGAAAAAGAAGGGAAATCGGTATACAAAGAGTCCTCCCACGGACATCACTACACCCAAGTCATTGTCAACTGCTGCTGCAACAACGCGGCAGTACGAGAAGACCGGCGGTCCATCTTCCAAAGACTGCAATAACCAAGTTCAGAGGATGAGGCGCTTCCCGTCGTCTCCTGCAACTCTGTTCAGAGAATCTCCACAAGAGGGAGAGGGAAGAAAACAAATATCTCCAGCCCGAAGATTTCAACCACGGTGACGAAAAAACTATCATCTAAGCGGTTGCCTACCACCAGAGTTTTCTAAGGTACCCGTTCGAAGACGAACTCTACTACATTGAGAGATTCATCATCCACATCACTGGGGGTCGCTGGAATGAGGGGTGGCATTCCTCCAAACATCCACAACAATCTGGTATTCCAAGAAGATGAGCCCGGGGAAACGACTCTCCCAACAGATACAACAGGTGCCGACGTCCCTAAAGATGTTCACGACTCTCAAGACGAGGCAAGCTCTGACGTTGGGGGTACTATTCCTTCTGAGTCCGAACCAGAGGAAAACATTCTCACATACCCCGATGATTTCTCTGTACAGGGGTATGATTCAGAGGGCACGTCGTCCACCGTCCCCTCCACTTCGGCTCGTGTGAGGACAGCATTCATGACAAATGACGATCAAGACGGTCCCAATGATCGCTAATGCATCGACACTCTGGAGGCCATACTGCGTACCTTGGTCAAATTTGTGGACGAAATCAAAGCGGCTCTTCCAACTCTGCAAGAAAGGACGCCTGGCCAAACAAGCTTAGGTCCCGCGGTCAATGCGGACTCGAACTAAGCGACACCAAACCCGGGCGACAATCCTCCTGAAATATCGGCTCCCACCGCTGCGGATGAGGCCAGGAAGGCAAGAAGAGAGGTCCAGGAGCTCCGGGCCATGTTTCACGCCCGGGAAACCTCCCAAGACCTCAGAATACGGCAACCATACCTTGCTGTATGGAGGGATGTCCCTTTCCCACCAAGATATAAGCCGTTCAACATCAATCCCTATGATGGCAGGACTTCCGCAAGTCGGTACATTACTTACTTCTAGGTCACAACCGACCATCTGCCCCATGACGACGCCATCCTTACACGATTATTCATCGGGGCATTGGAAGGGGTCGCCTTCGACTGGTACCGCAACCTGCCAGACAACTGCATCCATTTCTTTACCGGCTTCAAGCGTATGTTCTTGGAGAGGTTCTACGAAGTAGGATACGACCTGACGATGTCCATCATCATGGATGTTGTTCAAGGGGAGAAGGAGCTGACAAGGAACTATATTGAGCGGTTTCGCTAAACCGCAATAAAGTTGTTGTCTGGAAATCCAGATTCCTCCTTAAATTGAATTTTTTCAAAAGAGACTGCTCCCAACAATCAGCCTCTGGACGGGTGAAAGTCAATTTAAGGACTGGAAGACCTTCATCATCAGTGCCACTAGCGCCGAAGATAAGTTGAAGAAGGATCGCCAACTGGGATTACACATCTCGGAGGGAGAGGACAAAGGCAAATACCCTAATGCCAACACCAACAATGGGGGTAATTCCTCCAATAACCGAAACAACAAGGGCAAATAGGCTATGGTGGCTGATGCAACCCAGAAGCCTGACTCAAAGCCAGCTGAAAAGCAGTGGCCATAGATGACTTACTCCTTCGAAGACGGTCATGTCAAACCCATCTTGGACATGCTTATACAAGAAGATAGAATCCAGCTCCCTCCACCTAGACGGGAACCTCGGCTGACCGAGATGGAAAGCCCCAAGTACTGCCATTACCATCGTTACGTCCACCACGCCATGCAGGACTACTTCCAATTGAAGCGATATATCCAGCATCTCATCGATTTGAAGGCTCTGGCCATTAATTTTGAGGAGGTAACCGTGGCAGCCAACATGGTATCAATACAGTTCGGCAACTTCCCTCCGACATAGACTCAAGACGGTGTAATACCCGTCCCTCGAGCAACAATAGAGATTGCTAATCTTTCACCTCCTCGAGATCAGGCTGCTGGTCTAGTGCCCCTCACCACATCACGAGGGGAGGTCATGTGGGTCCATCCGGACATGGTACTTGAAGTGACTCAACCCACACCACCCTCTACTGGCAGGAAGAAGGGTTAAAGGTCAGATCCTGCCGTACAATCTCGACAGATATCGAAGAAGCCACAACTGTTGTCACCCGGTCGGGTGCACAATCCCAACCTACACCAGATAACTCGGCTGAAGATCATCAGCCGGCTATTGCTGAACTCCTTGAATTAGAGCCGTGGGCCCAACAGCTGGACGTACAATGGAAAAAGCAGTTCGAACAAAGAGAGCCTCCTACTGAAGATGAGGTTATGCAAGTTGACCTCGGCAATGAGTCTTCTCCAAAACCAATCTTTGTTAGTAAAAGCCTGGCAGACGAAGAGCGAGAATCGCTGCTACAACTCATCAAAAAATATATTGATGTGTTCGCCTGGAGTTATGAAGACATGCTAGGGCTAAACCCCGAGATTGTACTTCATAAACTCAACATTCGGTCGGATGCAAAGCCGATCAAGCAACAACAGCGACGCTTTTGCCCGGATATTATGAATGCGATCGAAGCCGAAGTCAATAAACTGATAGCCAGCGGCTTCATTCGTGAGGAACAACATCTGGACTGGGTCGCCAACATAGTACCGATCCTCAAAAAAATGGAAAGATTCGAATCTACATCGACTTCCGCAATCTGAACGAGGCGTGTCCTAAAGATGAGTTCTCCCTCCCTATCACGGACATCATGATTGACAACACCTGCGACTTTGAGCGCATGTCATTCATGGATGGTTTCTCGGGATACAACCAAATCAAGATGTCTCCCGACGATGAGAAGCACACATCATTCTGAACACCGATTGGCACATACTGCTACACAGTCATGCCTTATGGTTTAAAGAATGCTGGCGCCACGTGTCTAAGAGCCATGAGTGTCATCTTCAGAGACCTCTTATGTAAGACCGTGGAGTGCTATGTTGACAACATCACTGTCAAAAGTCGCTATAAGAAAGACCATCTGCAGGATCTAAGGACGGTATTCGACCTGATGCGAGCGCACAACTTGAAGATGAATCCTACCAAATCCTTCTTAGGCGTATCCAGTAGAAAATTCCTAGTTTTTATTATTACTGCCCAGGGAATTCATATAGATCCGGAGAAGACAAAGGCAATCATGGAGATGGGTCTCCCAAGAAATCTCTGTGATTCCCCCAAAAGACGGCTCTAAATATTTAATGAAACAACTCTTGGGATTCCCCCAAAAGACGGCTCTAAAATAAATTAAGGGCAATTAATGAGACGCAGGCGTGGCAGGGAGCCCATGCGGCTAGGGAGTCTATACGGCCAGACAGGCCATGCGGCCTAGAAGTCCATGCCGCCAGAACATCCTATGCGGCCAGCGGAGCTCATATAGCCATGCTTCTTATTCAAAGTATTTCAATTTTTTAAATTAAAAACTTTGAAGGGGGTCTTGTAGAAGCATGGAAAAGAATAAGAAAAGCCTATGCGGCTCAAAACAGAAGAAGCCCATGCGGCTTAAAACAGAAGGAGCCTCATGCGGCTCAGGAATCTATCGGAGCCTCATGTGGCTCAGAAACTCTCCAATAGCCTCATGCGGCTCAAGAAAGAATCACGTGGCCCTATGCAGCTTGCTTTTTACAGTTGGCCATAAAGTGACTGCTTCCATTAAATGCTCTGACATAAAGTGATAACTCTGACATTAAAGCTGAAATGAGGAACTCTGACATGACGGCATGTTCCTCGGGAAACGAAGAAAATCTCCTATACAGCTGGTACGATCTATCAACTCCAAAGCTCCCTATGCGGCTGCCATCCCCCTGGCTGGATACACAGAGAGACAAAGGGACGCACAGAAGAGTCTTCCCACACGCTCCAAGAGCATTTCTTCATCAGAGCCGAGGCTACGTCCGATCGTCCATGGAGTAAGGCAGAGCTGTCGTCGCTTTCCCGAGCCTCTATCGTCACCCCCCAGAATTAGAACTAAACAATTATACTTAGATTGCTGTACCTAGGTTTTTATTCCTAGGCTTTCTTTGTATGAGCGAGTTTGTATTGTGAAGTAAAAGTCCAGTCCTCCCATAAAACTGTTTTGCTCTTTTATAATCAATGGCAAACAAGCTTCCTCAGATATGGCAGCCAGAAGATCTCCAAGGGAGCCTTGCTGGCAGGCTTTCTTTCTTTGTGGTTGAGGAGATGGGTTGTATCGGGGACCGGTACAGTTGATATAATCCACCGAAGCGTGCTATGTACAACGGCACGTTTGGTGTTTAAAGCCATAATCAACCTGCTATCGGTAATGGTGTGTCGAGTAAACGCAGGTTTGAGGACTCTTGGTGAGGAGCTAATTAATAACGCTCCTCATCGGAACGTATTCCCTATGGTAGAAATGCCCTACACTTACTTGATGGGCTGGCTGTTTCACCATAACTGCAGCTTATTGCCACCAGGCCCGGGAGATAATGCGGAGGTCTTCCTCCAAAAGTTCAGTAAAGCTACTTGGATTGACATGACAGTGGCAGATACCCGGACAGTCTTGAATTATTCTTATGGTTGGAACTTTTTCTGCACGAGGCCACAAGTTCCAGCCGACTGCTTCGGCGTTCAATTTGAAGATGAAGTTGAAGGAAGAACTTTATTATCAGCACCAGTCTTCAGGTGGCTACAGTGCATCAGACCCTCTCATCTGATGTATAGAAATGAAGACAGTTGTGCGTTCGAACCATATCTACCAAGTAGGTTCGCTCGCTAATTTGGATATGACCAACTTCATGTTGGTAATCCCTCTACCAGTTTCCGTAACTGTGGAAAACTGATTGACGGTGCAAGAGGTTGGAGATATTTTAGTACTGCCCGTACTGGTACCAAATTCAAAGTATCAACCGCTACCAGCACCACCGAGCTATGTATACTTTATACGTATGCTCACTTTTATGCTTCGATCCGCTCCTTCGCCCATGGCTATAACATGAGAGGTAGGCTAAGATGGCCCAAGGAAGGGAATGTTGAGGAGCCAATCAGGGTACCATCAGACATCCCTGACGACACAGATGTTCCAGATCAGTATCTGGAGGTTATCTTTGTGGGAGTTAGGGAAAAAGCCGCACAACCTATCATTATTGGGAAGTCCCGTAAACAGAAACAAAGTGCAGCTGTCACTCTTCCAGAGAAGACCCCGCAAAAGAAGAAGAAGGTCACCACCAAAAGACCTTCTAGATCAAGAGCACCTACCCCGGAGAGTGACACTCAGGTGGATGAGCCGCAACATGTTGCATCTTCTTCAGTTCACCCTGGAGAAGGATCTTCAGCATCTCAACCAGCAGCACCTGCGGTAGTCCTATCTCTGGGACGTCTCAGCTCATCGCTTCATTTAACTTTTCCACCAATGGCACAAGTTGTTGAAGACGTCGCCCCAGTACATACTATTGATCAAGAGCCCATCCCATCCGATGAACCAGCTATTAATTTTGATGATGAGTATTGGACTGAAGATTATGACGCGTACTTGGCACGTCCTACACATACTCCAGGTAAATATAATTTATACAAAAATCCATACAAAATGATTTTTGTATATTAACTTATTTTGTTTAATTTTTGTAGGTGTTATCATTGCTCCAAAGCATGTGGCTCCTCTTCCTCCTCAAGAAGATATTTATGAAGAAAACGAGGAATCTGAGGAGGAGGCTTTTTCTTCAGAAGAAGAAGATGCTCAAGAAGAAGTATTTCGAGAGTCTGAAGTGGAGACTCAGGAAGAATGTCCTCCATCTCTGGAGGTACAACAAGAGCCAGAAATGCAGGCTCAGCCAGAAGTGTCCCCTCCTGCTGAGGGTAAGGATAAAGAAGAAATTACAGTAGAACTTACTGTAGATGATGAAGAGGGTACGGAAGAAGAATTAGACTTCAATGAAGAATCAGTTGTAGAAGGACTTACTACAACTGAAATACTTGAAGATCCCGCAGAGCCAATAGCTGAATAAGGTGATGAAGGCATACTCAAGTCACCAATTGAAGCTGGGGAAGTTGTAATAGCATCCTCTGCTATTACTACCGATCCAGTACAAGTTCCTGAAGAGATAATGCCTGAACCGAAGTTAGCTGCCAACTACCACTCCTTCCACATTAATCACCGCCACCGAAACTCTAGTAGTTTCAGCTCCAGAAATGGCTGGAGTAACAAATGTTGAAGATACTGTTCCTGAAGCTCCTGGGAATCAGTTGGCCATGGTAGCAATGACAACAATGTCTTCATCTCAGCCTGCTACCAAGGTAACAGCATCTGCTCCTAGTCTTCAGAGAAGAGATTTGGTAGACATCGCTGCTACACCGAGTTCAAGTGCAGAAATAAATCTCTTTGTTAAGATTCATACTAAAACTTTTGACAAGACTCTGGCAGCTCTGATCAAGATGGTCTTGAATAAGGGCGTCAATTATGAAAGTTTGAAGGCATCTATCTCTCTCACGATCAGAAATGTTGCCATGTTTAACGATGCGGCGAGAGCAGCTGCATTGGAGAAAATCGTGGAGGGACTTAAACAGCCCATCAAAGAATATCTGAAGCTGTCAAGTAAAACCACTGAAAATCTCATCCAAGAGGAGTATGATGCTTTATAAGCTGAATACCTCGCTCGGGAGACGAGATTCAATAAAGTCCTCCATGAATATAGCATAAAGGTCGCCAAAGAAAAAGCTTTTTTGGCAGGAGTAAAGCCCGAGCTAGATAACCAGAGAGAAGCCTATGAAACCTCTAATATGAGAATTCATCAACAAAATGATAAAATTCGAGAAGTTGAGGCTAAGTTGGCTCGTTTGAAGGCAGAGATGGATCAGCTGATCACAGCTCGAGACCAGCAGCTTACACAGAGCTCGATCTTGGAAGAACAAGTCTTTGGAGCTGAATCTACTATCAAAACTCTTGACGAAGCCAAGGATCAGATGATAGTCACTTTTGCTGAACTTTCTTATATTTGCACTCCTGAAGCTCGACGTGCCGTGGCTGCCAAGATTGTACTGAGCTCTCGTGACAAGCGTCTAGCGGAGCTACAGAAATTACTTCAAGATGTCTCTGCCCCTCCTTAGGCAAATAAAGAGCTTTTGTAATCTTCTATTTTCATTCTGTAATGTTTTACAAGAAATGAATAAAATATTTGTTTTGTGATCCTATTATTTATTTTGAAATTAAACAATAGGTATGACATAAAAATACTTATCAGAGGTAATATGGATATGACAAGTCTTCTAAACTCAGTAAATTATATTTATCCAGAGGTAATGCAGATATGATAGATAATGAATCTCGTTTTCTGTTTAGAGTATACGATACTATCAGAGGTATTATGAACGTGACAGATCATGACAACTCAAAAAAAATAGACTAATATCTATTCAGAGGTCAAATGGACATAATAGATAGGAGAAGAAGTAGATTTAATATTTATTCAGGGGTCATGAGAACATGATAAATAATAAATCTCACTTTTTAATCATCTGGAAAGATAGAAGATTAAAATTCTCTTCAAGGAGAACTAATAACCAGCTTAACCAAACATTGGTAGCTGGAAAATAAGGAAAAAATTTATACATAATATTTCTTCAAGAATTTGCCATTAATCGGCATCATGAGCAGATCTCCATTAGGTTTAGACAACCTATAGGCACCATTGGAGAATACCGACTCAACTACATAGGGACCTTCCCATTTTGCTTGGAATTTCTCTTTGCTCTTATGAGTCATCACCATCGGTCTTCGGACAGCTAGAACTAGCTCACCGACTTTAAATACTCTCTTTAACTTTACGATTGAAAGTTCGAGATATGCAGGCTTGATATAGCTCAATATGCTGTTGCGCTTGGAGACACTTTTCGTCCAATCCTTCAAGTTCTTGGAGTCGTAAGCGATCATTATTTTTTGTAGTTAGCTCATTAGCAATGGCTATTATAAGAGATGGAATCTGGATTTCCAGTAGGAGAACAGCCTCACATCTGTAAACCAGTAAAAATGGTGTAAAACCAGTCGGAGTTCAGACTGTCGTTCGGTAAGCCCATAAACATTCTCCAAGTTTCTCATTCCAATCACGTTTATTAGAAGAGACAAATTTTTTGAGAAGTTTAATGATTGTCTTTTTGAAAGCTTCGGCCAAACCATTAGCAGCTGGATTATAAGCCGTAGAAGCCAGATTTTGGATCTGATTCTTATCACAGAATCGATAAAATGCCTGACTGGCAAATTGTGGTCCATTGTCATGAATTATCCGTCGGGGAATCCCGAAACGATAAATGGCATGATGTTTAATGAAGCTAACCATATTTGATGTTTTTACTTCAGCAAGGGGAACTGCTTCTGTCCATTTAGAAAAGTAATCGGTTATAGACAGTATAAACCGATGTCCCTTGACAGAAGGAGGGTTAATCGGACCAATAATATCCATGCCCCAAGCTTCGAAGGGCCAAGAAGCTGTTGTAAGATGTAGAAACTCAGATGGTTGATGAATAAAATCAGCATAAATTTGACATGCTTTACACCGTCTGGCATAATCTACAGCATCTGCTATCATAGAAGGCCAATAATATCCTATTCTTCGAATACGGTCCTGTAATTTTAAACCTGATTGATGGGCACCACAGACACCATCATGAGCTTCACGAAGTGTTTGCTTAGCTTCACTCTCTGAGAGACAGCGTAGCAAAAGTCCGTCATAAGAACGACGATATAACATATGTAAAGAAGAATCATAATAGAATTGAAATGATTGTCTCTTGATTGATGCAGCTTTTTTTGGATCTTCAGGTAAAATTCCATGAACCGCATAATCAATGAATGGACTTCTCTAATCCCTCTGCTGAGAACTTGATTCTGTAGTATAATCTGTTCAATATGCAGATTATTCCTGACACAGAATAAGTCTCGATCCAACAAAGTGATGGTATTTTGTCTTCTAATTGGAACAGCTAAGTCTGCTGCTAAACTAGTAAGAGCATCAGCTTTCAAATTTTGAGAACGTGGTAAGAATTCGATGAAGAATCCTTTGAATGAAAGGACCAATTTGATTACCACTTGATGATAAGGAATGAGGTCAAGATTTCTAACTTCATGTCCCTCTACACTGATTAACAATCAGTTGAGAATCTCCATAAGCTTTCAGAAACTCGATGTCCAATTATTTTGCTACTTGGAGACCAATCAGCAGAGAATTATATTCTGCCACATTGTTGGAGCATGGTTCATTGAGAGAATAAGTACGGTATATGACCATTTTGTCAGGAGAAACCAAGACAATTCCTACTCCAGAGACAATATTGCCTTTAGGTCCAACCCGTGATGCTCCATTAAAATATAGTTGCCAAATGTCATCCTTTAAAATCATGTTGCAATCCACGACTTCATCTGGAATGTCTTCATATAGCTTCGATATTTCAGGTATAGGGTGAGCTGCTAAGAAATCAGCTAATGCTTGACCTTCACTAATTTTTGAGGTACATAGACCATATCATAAGGAATAAGCAACATCACCCTGGTGGCTAACCTGGAGTTAAGAATGCTTGGTTTTCTCATCAATACCCGAATAGGATTTATTCTGGAGATAACATGGATAGTCTGTCCTGACACATAATGTCTTGTCTTTTGAATAGCAAAAACCAAGGCCAAACATTTCTTCTCCACAGGAGTATACCTGTATTCAGCTCCGACCATCATTCGGCTAAGATAATAAATTGCTTATTCATGACCCTTGTCACTTTTCTGTGCAAGAAGAGCACCAAGTGAATGATCTAAGGCTCGAACATATAGCAAAAATGGTCTCCCTACCACTGGAGGTACCATAACAGGTGGATTTGTAAGGTATTACTTGATGTCATTGAAGGATTTCTGACATGCTTCATCCCAGACAAATGATACACCCTTCTTTAATAGACGGGAGAAAGGTTGACATCTCCCTGAAAGATTGGATATAAATCTCCTGATATAAGCAATGCGACCTTGGAAGCCGTGGAGTTCTTTTAAATTGTGTGGAGGATGCATTTCAAGAATTGCTTTAATTTTATCAGGATCAACATGGATACCCTGAGAAGTGATGACAAATTCCAAAAATTTGCCACTGGACACCCCTAAGAAAGACTTAGTAGGATTCATCTTCAATTGATGTTGGCGCATCAACTCGAATACCGTCTTTATTTCTTGAATATGATCATCTTTTAATCGACTTTTGACAGCAATGTCATCTACGTAACATTCAACTGTCTTCCGTAGATATTCTTGAAAGATATTGCTCATAGCCCGTTGATACGTAGCACCGACATTTTTTAGACCAAACGGCATAACCGTATAGCAGTAAACCCCAAGGGGTGTATGGAAAGCGGTATACTTTTCGTCTCCTGGATGCATCTTAATTTGATTGTATCCTAAAAATCAGTCCATGAAAGACATGCATTCAAAACCAGATGTATTATCTATCATGACATCGGTAATTGGAAGTGGAAATTCGTCCTTTGGACAAGCTGCATTAAGATCCCGAAAATCTATGCAAACTCGGACTTTTCCGTTCTTTTTCATAACATGAACAATATTGGCCACCCAATCTGGATGTTGTTCTTCACAAACAAAGCCACACGTGATCAACTTTTTGAATTTTGCTTCAATTGTATCCATCATATCTGGTCAAAAATGTTGTTGTTGTTGTTTTACAGGCTTGGCATTAGGAAAAATATTGAGTTTATGAGTAGCAACTTTAGGATCTAGACCCGGCATATCCTCATAACTCCATGTAAATATATCAATATATTCTTTAATCAGTTTTATCAACTCTTCCTTTTCATCTTCAGATAGGTTTTTACTGATGAATATTGGCTTGGACGTAATTCCGTCTCCAACATCAATCTGCACAATTTTATCCTCTGTAGGTGGCTGTTATTGTTCAAAACGAAGCTCTCATTGAGTGTCCATTTGTTGTGCCCAAAGGTCATTCCCAAATGGTTCAGATTCACCATCAGTTTGAACCATGTTGACTGAGAAGATACATTCAGATTCATCATAATAGTCTCCTTCAGAATATGAGGATTGTAAAAAACTGGAAGAACATTCTTCCATATTTTCTTTATACATGGAGGTTGTATCTGATTCGATGAATTAGATTTCTTCCGAATCTGAGGATTGTCAAGAATTAGAAGAAAATTCTTCTTGTATATCCTCATTAAACATGTGAGACGGATCGTATCCTAACCCATGCCGAGTTTTCTGGTAAAACGGATCACCACATAATGGTAATCGTCCACCTTTGCCTTGATTGAGATCTTGCATAGTCTTCAAATCATATCCCATATTCTGGATAATCTTAAGAGATTGCTGACTATATTTGTCAATTTGGATTCTTCCTTTATCTTTATCTTTATCTCTAAGATCATCTGTCTGAATAACAGAGATATTTCTGGCCAGACCAAACATAATTTGGCGCTTATTTTTCTTATTAGACGGAACCACAAAATAGGATTCTTCATGACGTCTATAAGTTATACAAGCTTGTGATGATGAGGCAACAGGAAGAAGATAGGGAGAAGATGTTAGGAACCTTTGAGCATAAGGTCCAACATCAACATGAGGAGGAAAAAAATTTTCCTTATGATCAATGTATAAAGTTTCCTCTGTGTTTATGTTATTTTTATGTTGATGACCTTGATTATCATCAGATAACATCATTCTCTCAATAAATTTGACAACCAGGTACTCCAAAAGAAAATCTTCATTGATATTAGAAAGTACAGAATAATCAATATTTACATCATTTACAAGTTGAGTACTACACTTCGGATTGATCATTAACGGACCGTCATCCGTCTTCTACGTAGACTTGCCAAGGTTGATGATCAGTGGTGGTTCTGGATCATTCGTACGAGAAGTTCGTCCCTTGACTTTGATCATGAGAGGTTGAACTTGGCTCTTGGCAGGAATACTCACTGATTCCTCAGACGAAGCTTGAGTTTTTCCTTTGACCTTGATCATCAGAGGTTGGTCATTGACAGGTTGGGGTTGAATTCGACCTTTGCCTTTGATCTTCAAAGGTTGCTCTTCTGGAGGATCTTCATTAACAGATTGATCTTCAGTAGGTGATCGATCTTCGGCCATATCCGATATCTTCTTCATATGCTCCTGTTTGTAGAGGATTGAATCCGAGAAATAGGCTTCAACACCCTTGAAAGGATTAATATCAGCAAATTTTGTCTTCACAACCCCTTGAGAATCCACGTACTTGAAGCATTGGTGGAGAGTTGAAGGCACAATGTTATGCTCATGTATCCACGGTCTTCCAAAAAGGATGTTATAAGATACATCGGAGTTGATAACATAAAAAGTCGCCATAGTTCGAAGATCACCAATTTGAATCTTCAGACGAATTTTGCCCAGTGGTTTACTCTTTCCAGAGTTGAAACCAACTATTGTGGTATTAGTGTAAGTCAAATCACTAGTAGGAATCCTCAAGGGTCGTAGCATACTTTAAAGAATAATGCTAATAGAAGACCCAGGATCAATGTAAATCCTGTCAATTTCAATGGATTCAATATACCCAGTGTAGCACAGGGGCCTGTCGTGCTTGTTATGCTTCAACAGCATATCTGCTTGTATGAAGGTGATATTAGGAATTGCTTCCATCACACTATGACATTGTGGACATGACACTGGTATATTGTCAGGAGTCTTGAGTTGAGCTAAGCATGAGTCAGCTTACAGCAAAGCTTCAATCAAAGTTTTGTGGCTTTCTTTCGAAAGGCGAAGCAGCTCAAAGATCGAAAGTCTAGCTGGGGTATTAGCTAACTGGGCTAGAATATCGAAATTGTAGGATTTTATCACCACCCCTTGATTTGAAGCAGATTTCAATGGGACGTCAAAGCGTACTGCTTTCTGTTTCCCCTTTTCAACCATAGATGGTTTAGCAGTAACAGGAGATGGTTGAGCTGGTATTGTTTCAACAACGTCCTCTGCTTCTTTGGAAGATCCCTCATAATCTTTGTGGTACTCTTTCCCAGATCTCGTACCAGCAAAGGTTTCTTCTTCAGACTCAGGAGAATGAAGTACCATATTGTAGGATTTAGTCTTCTTTCGCTTAGCCTTCTTCTTTCGAGGATTTTTATGAGGAACATCAAAACCCAATCCAAGAGTGGATTTTTGACTTTGAAGTTGTAAAGGAAGTCGCATTCCTTTATCATAATTCAAACCTTCCGCCTTTTGAAAGTTATAGCCCATCTTTTTCATGAGATGGATTGATTGCTGACTATACAAGTGAGTGGGTAACGGACTTTTAATAGATAATTCAACAGAGAAAGAAGAAGCAGAGACCTCTGTAACCACAGGAGAAGGAGAAATAGAGACTTCTGTAGCCATCGGAGGAAGATGAATAGAAATATCTGTAGCCACAAGAGAAGGAGTATTCGGGACAAAAGGAAAAATCCCTACTGGTGCTTTCTCATAAGCAGCAAAAATTTGTTGTACCCTGTATAAGGGGATACTATTCATAGCTAACCACTGCTGATGAGTAAGCTTGAGCTTGGTAGGAGGAGCTAAACTTGGAGGGTATATATTCAAACCTCTCAGTCTATCCTCCAAAGGAATGCCACCCCACAAATGATCTAAATCATCATGGTTTGGAAATAAAACATGAGAAATCATATTGCAGGTTTTGACTTTTTTATCTTTCTTAGATTTTGAAGTTTTACCTTCATTCTCTATTTCAAGTACTAAATCAGGGTGTACCCACATAATTTTACCAGTTTTCAGTATAAGAGGCAAAAGTCCTTCATTTTGCTCCCTGGCAGGCGGGATATTCACAATCTTCATCATCGCCTTTGGAATTGGGACAATCTCATTGTAGGATGTGGAAAATTATGACACGCTGTCATTTTTATCCATACGCTTAAAGACAGATGTCAGTTGAAGCCATACGCTCAATCAAAAGCCATACGCTCAGTAAATATTTTATTATTTACTGAAGTGACAGCACAGCATATGTTTAAATGAGGAATGAATCTGACACTTCATCTTTCGTGCAAAGACAGCTGTCACGAGAAAAGTAACCGTCGTATAGGTTTTCGAAGAGCCGGTTTTGTCTTTTACGAGAACAACTCAGCAGCCTTCATAAATACAAAAGCCATCATTACTGTCAGTTTTGACAGTCTGTCAGCCGTCAAATCCGCAGTCACGACGCTCGAGAAGATTTTGTCAGTTATGGGAAGCTATGGTGTACCAAAGAAGATTGATGATAGCCACGTGGCCACTTCTCCAGCGAGCGTATGGACCTCACATGACTCCTTCTTCATCCAGTCAAGTGAGCGTATCGACCTCACATGACTCCTTCTTCACACAGTCAAGTGAGCGTATGGACCTTACATGATTTCTTGTTAACTAAGCGAGCGTATGACCTCACATGACTCCTTGCCCATAAAGTGAGCGTATGATTTTCCTATGGCACTACGCTGTCCAAGTCAGCGTATAAACTCTCCTTCAACAAGGCATCGTATTACAACAACCATATCCAGGATTACAGTCAACACACGTTCTCACGTGTCCTGTACCAGTTATCCACTTCTCTAGAAGTTATGCAACGTGGCATCCAGGCCATCAATCTCTCCTGAACATGCTCCACTACTTTCAACCGCACGCTAATGTGTCTCCATCCGAATTCGCCACGCGTCCCTGCAGTTATGCACACGTCAAGTAACTACCTGAGCGTATGCTTAAGGACAGTTATCCTGAACTCTATAAGAAAGAGTTTCTTCATCTTCATCAGAGAGTACAGAGGTCATTTTCAGAGAGAACAGAGAGATTGCCCAGTTGCTGTCCAAGTTCTTCAAAGTTCGAGTTTTCTTCATCGTATCGTCCAAGGGATAAAGTAATCGTCTTCTAGATTAGATTCCCACAGTTATAATTTTCTCAGATACAAAATAAATAAAGTGAATTTATTTATGGAAAACACTCATCTGGGACTTGATGTGGAGGAAAACCTCCAAATTGAAGAGAAATCATATTGGTTGTGACAGTATGCTTATCGTTGGTTAAAGCGATGGCATTGGCATTTATCAGCTCCTGGATTTTCTTCTTCAAGACATAGCAAGCCTTGGTAGGATGATTTATGTATTTGTGATGGATACAATACTTGGGATTGTCGGTCAGATTCACGTCATTAGGCCTTTTGGCTCCGGAATCTGGAGTTTGCCACTCTTTACCAGATATTAGAATATCCCTGGGATATCAATATCATCGAAAGAGTATTCTTCTTTCGGCTTGGAAGACTCCTGATTATTTGATGTCATTTTGGGTTTTGAAAGATTAACCACAAGGGTTTTCTTCCCTTTCCCATTACGATTGTCGGAATTATTACCAGAAGAGCCTTTCTTTCCTTTTTCCTCTGAGGCAAAAATCATCCCGTGTTCACGAGCCAACCTACCATTGGTCTCGGCAGAAACTGCTGCTATAATAAACAAGGCCCAATCTGTGAATTGGGAGCCCGTAAAGACAGCAATGGATGGTCGCAGATTCATCTTACATGTATCAATCAATGCTGAATCTGGCATACCCGGAGGCATTTTCAGAGTTGCCTGTCGAAAACGTTCGATGAATGTCCGAGTATGTTCCTTCTCCTTTTGTTTGATTTCTATTAAGGAGGACATGTTCATGTCCATGCCTCCTTCATAGAAGCGGGAGAGAAATATTGCTTTAAATTCGTCAAAGGACAAAATACAGTTGTCGGATAAACTACGATACCAGTCGTAAGCTGAACCCGTTAGGCACCCGATGAAAACTCGAGTGAGAAGAGCATCATTCTTCTGTAGATGCACAGTCATAATATCAAAATAATTGATATACTGACTAGGAGAAGCCTTTCCATCAAATAACACCATTGATTGTGGCTTGAATTTCGGGAGAAAGGGTACATCATTCCAATGAGGAGGATAAGGTTGCTTAATCCCTAACCTCTAGAGCTGATCCTTGTGCTTCAAAACTTCAAACTGTGCTTTGAGCTCACGCACTGCTTGAATAGCTTCACTATTTTGAGGAAGCACATTCGATTGAATAGTTGTTGGATGTACCGTAACCCCCACCGGAGGTGGCACATCTTCTGGAATGATAGGAACGGAAGATGCTGAATTTTGATTGACAGCAGGCTCTTGATTATTCAAAGGTATATCAACCCCTTGACTATCTTGAGTTTGTGCTATTACCTGCACTAGTGTTACTACTGCCGGCTGAGCAGTTTGTTGAGTCATTATTATTTGGTGCATGCTTTGCATCATGGTAAGCATATCCTTTAGTGATTGTTCAACGACAGAGAGACATTGTTCTGTATTAGCAGATGATGTCTCCGGTTCATCTCCAATAGCACAGGATTCAACCTCTCTTGAAGATACAGAGGGATTGGTATAGAGGTATGAATCGACACTATCAGTTTCAGAATCAAAAGACTGAGTACCCCCAGCTTCTGAATCAGAAGTCTGTAACTGACTTTGTCTTCTTGATCGAGTATTCTGATATACTCCTTCAAAGGAATCAAGAAGTCTGTTGAACTATTGTTGAGCAGGAGTCTGGGACGAGTTGCGTCTTGGACGTCGTCCTCTGTTGGTATGAGATGCCATGTTGACTGACGCATATAACAACTCATGTTCTTGGTCATCAACCAGTTGCTGAGGCTCATTATAGCTTAATCGATCAAAAACTGACCGTTTAGAAGCCGAACAGCAACAGTTGATTACAATCTGTTGACACTCACAATGATGATTTTCTTGGGGGAGTGTCACAGGAGATTGTCTATTTTATGCTTTTGTACTAGCAACTCGCGTAAATCAGAAGAAGTAGAGGGAGTAATCTTTTTTATTACATTTGGGGTAGAGAACCTTTTAGTCCCTTGTGTATAAAGAATATTACTGGCTGCATTAGCAGAACCAAACTGTACATTTTTACGCGCTTGGAGTTGCGTGCGTAAATCCTGAGATTTTTTAGCACAAAGGACTCCATCAGCATTACGCGTAATTTATAGGTTTGGTACTTTGCGTAAAGCAGTGTAAGAAGGCTATTGGTGGAGAATCGAAGTCTTACCAACAATATTTTTATGCTACATGCGTGCAGGTAAATTCACTTTAGATGCAAAGGCATCGTTGTGAATTTTATCTACACTGTCACAGACAGGAGATTTACCTTTACGCGTAGAGCGCAAAACATGAGTATCTGCCACGTCACAGACGGGAGATTTTTCTTTATGCGTAAAGCGTAAATTTTGTGTCTACCACGTCACAGACGGGAGACATATTTTTACGTGCGGGGTGTAAAGGTTGTGTTTCTACCACGTCACAGATGGGAGACTAATTTTTACGCACAGAGCGTAAAACATGAGAGTCTGCCACATCACAGACGGGAGACTGAGTTTTATGCGCGAAGCATAAAACTTGATTTTTTACGCTCAGAGCATAAAACTTAATTTTTACGCTCAGAGCGTAAAACTGGATTTTTACGCGCAGGGCATAAAACTGGATTTTTACGTGCAGGGCCTATCACCAAAGTAGAGACTGCCTCATCACAGACGGAAGCCTCCACCACATGGATAGGAAGGATTCCTTTGCCTTCAGAGACAACAGGGAGATCCGAGGATGCTTTGGACTTAGGAATCCATACTTTTCGCGCCTTTCGCGATTTCTAAACATTGGAGCAGCGAGTACTACCCCCATTTCGGAGCATTTCTTCGTAGGCAGTCTGGTCGAAGTGCACAACCAGAGTCTTCTTTGTCGATCCGACCGACACATCATCATATTGAGCAATTGCCTTCTCGTCGGAGGAGAAGGTCGTCTCCAGCAGAGTCGCCATTTTGTTTCACTTAACAAAATGCCTAAAACTGGCTTTTGAAAGAAAACTAGAAAAAGTACAAAAAAGTACAAATTGTTCTGGAAAGTAATGCTATGGAAGTCTGATCTGAGAGCGATCACTTTGTTCCTTGGACCATATGATGATGATGAAGAAAACTGCTTGAATAAGACGAACAATCGGAAGAACTAAGTCACCGGAAAGGTATCGAGCAACGGCACTGATGGCACAGTCGAATGCTTTCTTGCTTTGCTTCACCCTGTTCTTGAGAAAAAAGTTGAAGAAATGTTTCTGGGAATATCACACTGAAAATATGAGTTTTCTCAGAATCTCCTCTCCCTGTCTCTCTATTGATCTCTTGATGCCTGATATGTAAAAAACAAGTCTATTTATAGATTTACCCCTTTGTGCGTAAAAAGCAACAAAATTGGGTCTCTACGCTAGTAACTGTCACCCACGATCCAAATCATCCTCTACGCACGTTGACACGTGTCCCATGTAGAGTTTGATCTCTACGCATGGCGACACGTGTTCCACTACTTCAACAAAATGGAGAGAGCACGTACACACGTTCCTCGAAAAGTATGGCATGAAAGCCACGTGGGCAAACCACGTTCTTAAGTGGTCAGGAATGATCGGGCGTAAAAATGATCCAAAATACAATCCTAGCGTAAAGTGGCAAATTGGGCGTAAAATAGCCCAAAATAAGCTTCCTAGCGTAAAATGGCTAGAAAAATAGCCTTAAGCGTAAAAAGTAGCCCAAATAGTCTTTACGCCCACAATAGCCTTGAGCGTAAAAGCTCAAATAACTATCGTGCGTAAAAGAAGCAGTTTTATTGAGCGTAAAATAGCCCCATTTGCACACTATACGACGAGCATTGGGTTTGGTGGAAAAAATCTCCTCGGCTTCTGTGTAATCCCGCTATCAGAAAATCATTATGTTAGATCAAATCACTTGCATTAAATATGGCCTGACAGTCTTTCCCCGGCGTAAAGTTCAATGAATATCCCTGGCGTAAAGTAGCTCGCGTAGATAGTAGCTCGCGTAGAGAATAGCTTGCGTAGAGAGTAGGTTGCGTAAAGTTCTCAACTTCTTTGACTTGGTCTTTGAAGTACTTTTTATGCTCCAACAATATCAAACTCCTTAAATAATACAGTGTTCGTATCGATTGCTTGAGCAATTTCAGGTAATCGCTTAGGCGACGACTAGCGCAACCAACAAGTCTCTCGCCTCGAACAAAAATTAAGGTGAGTGGCTGACCCTTCTCTTCTTGACCCCCTTCTTAGTTCAATCGATAACATTATTGCGAATAAAACGATAGATGCAAGGGCACAAACACGTCTACTTATCTTATAAAACTGTGTTGAACAAAAGATTGACTCATTGAACAAATCGATACCACGACAAGGTGGGACACGATGAAATGATTAAGTTCTAAAAAATGTAGACCATACTTTAGTAACTAAATTATTCTAACACGGTCGTGGATAACTTGTCGATAAGGTAAAAGTTTTCTCGAGTGGCATCCCAGGGCCACAGGACCGTTTCGGTCTAGGAAGAAACACGGTATAGTTGTGTTGGATGATAGCACGGGTTATGCGGGGACTTTCAGCGGAGCTCACTACTTGCGTTGAAAGGGCCCCGACTAACAAAGCCATAAGTCCATGATGGCTTGTGGTGTCAGTGACCAATCACATGTAATTTTGTACTCGCTATACTAGCGATAACAATTGACAGAGAAGAACATGGTAAGTGTCACATTGCACGGCATGCTCTGCCGTAGGTAAGTTCTAACGTAATTTATTATGCTTGTCATATGCTTGTCTGAAATTTATTGGGATGGTTAGAAAGATTGACAAACTAAGTCATATAAACTCTTCAATCAAATGAGAGCACGAAACTTAATTTGTCACACACCAGTACAAAGTGTAATGTTCTGATGCTCGCTCTCTACACAGGTACCCTAAATCAAGAAGGGCGTGTCATGACCCGCACCCTAGAGTTAGGGCACGAGAACGTAACAACGCCCAGCCTACGCCGTAGTGTCGGTGGTAGAACGCTGTCCTAGGTCTCAATGCATCTAACAGTATAAGACTAAACAGTTTATACTCCCCGAATGGGGGTGACATAGCAGAATGTAAACTCAATCACATCTAAGGTAGAGCATAAAGGAAGATAGATAAAACATGAAATCGAAAAGAGATACAACAGATAGAAGTCTAAGTGTCTAAGATACAAACTCAGAATACATCTCAAAACTCAAATACAGTAATCCATAAATACATCTCAAAACAACTGAAAATAAACTATGAATAAACCCTAGCTATCTATACAACCTCTACTGTCTCCTCTAGGCTAGCAGACAAACTCCAGGCTATCTGTAAAATTTATATACAGGTCCAGTCAGGACTGGAGCGAGCACAGTACATCTCAACAGATCATAGCAGGTTAGAAAGTATAATCATGCAGTAAAGTAAGATACAGAATCTGAAAGAAATACAGTATGTAAACAGAGAGAGAGCTGTAATAGAAATATCTACTATAAGTAGAGAACTAACAGTGACTAGTGAATCAGAGTACAAGCTAGACATGTGATCAGGTAGAGGTGATTCAGGAGAGGTGGTTCAAGATTATATTATTTGGAATTATTCACATGCTATTTCTACTCTTCCGTACCCCCAATCAATACACAAGGATCCAACCAGGTTATGTTATGACTCCATGCAAAGGCCCACAAAGGGTGATACATGGATAGCCCATAAATGGGTGATTCTAGGAATGCCCACAATGGGGTGATTCTGGGAAGACTTTGTGATCATGAGAGTACATGTCACAAGTGATCGAAGAACCGTAAAGCATAGTGATACACCATGTAAGTGAAACATACAGAACATGTAGTATACGATGCTCCCTGAGGGAATAACATCTCAAGAAAGGATCCATATAGTACTAATCCGTGTTACCAACGTGCCAGCATCGAGTATAGTAATCTAAAGCAGGAAAATAATTCTAACAGGATATGAAATGATCAGAGAATGTACTCGCCTGATATCTGAATGTCCAAGGTAAAGATACTGTCCGAGGAGGGGTGTCTAGCTCCTAATTAGAACAGCACAAGTCACAACATGTCCAGAAGGGTAATATAAAGTACTACAATGCATTCTACATAAATCTAGGTCAAACTAGGCCAAAGTCAACCCTTGGTCAACTCTGGTCAACTGCACTAGTCAAACTAGGTCATGTCCTAACCCAGCAAGTCTTATTAGGCCTAACCAAGACTATCCTAGCAAGCACACATCAATACAAGGCTATACAAGCCAACATACACCCAACTCTATATAGCATGCAATTATTCAATACTCAAATGGGCAAGAATTCACATTCGATATACACTAGGTAATCTATTACTTTAATCTATATATGTCTACACATATATACACATGCATATATTGGTATTCAACATTAGGTCTATAATCGTGGCATTTCAAATGGTTATATAATCTTATATATTACAACACAATATGCTAACATATATATAATATACATACATAGCTAAGTTAACTATATTCATAAATACTTATTTAAGAGACTATGTGTGTGTATGTGAACATGGCAAAGGGGCAAGTGAGGGTTAAATGGGCATACATAGTGTATACATATCAAAGAGTGTCAAAGTGTAAGTGAACAATGTGTCAAGTGTGATAGTGTCAACATAGTGTAAGGGGGTACATGAGTAATATAGGATTTGTGTTAACATAGAACATTACATCTCATTAACTTGTATATTACATACATTACATCTATTATTACATTACATTCATGCTTGCATTCATTCATCATTTATTTATTCTCTTGTACTACTATATGTACCATATATTACATACTATGGAACCTACATATTCATTACAAGCCATACTTATACATGCTTACATTAGATAGGATACTTACACCTCATATATTATTTATTTAAACATTTACTCATGCTTGCATTCTCTATTTAATTACATAATGTATATACATTAACATGGGTTAAAATCAAATAGAACATTATATTACACACAAGGGTGCACAAAATGCATATGCCGAATAGTAACTCCTACTAATAATCAATATTGTACTATCTCAGCGTAAATTAAAATCTAGATTAAAGTATGTTATAGATCTATGTGTTAGCTTTCCGAAACTTCAAACGGATCGCGTTTTCGTTTCCGAAAACTCCCGGAATCGCAAAAACACCGAGAACGCGTTTGTCTTTCGTACAGCTGACACTCAAATAATTCTCCAGAAAGTTACAGAAAGAATTAGGCCTATTAATACATGTTTTTGGAAATCTAACTTCAATACGCTTCTTTTAAAAAAAAGGGAGATTAAACCGAGATTTGAGCTAGAAGTTATGACATTTCTAAGTTAGGGCTGAAATTAAAAACGTGGATAAAAATCATGACGGATTTGGGTAGTTTGAGACAAAAGAACACAAGTATATAACATATTATATCAAGAACTCACTCTCTACACTAATATATATATATATATATATATATATATATATATATATATATATATATATATATATATATATATATATATATATATATATATATATATACATATATGAGACACTATAGAACACATCTCCAATACAAAAATATGAGATTAAACATGTAATAATTCATTCATACATAACAACAACACATAGTGTGTCCAAATTTGGGATTTTTCCACATGGACACAACCACAACACAAATAACACTCCTATGACCACCAAATGGACACGAAATGGACACAAATGGAGATACAACCATGGGGGTCATTCCTATGAGTTCAAAATAGACATATATGCATGAGAAAATAAAAAGGAGAAGGAATTTATACCTCACGGTAGATCGAATCGAAGAAAAGCCTTCCCGGAGCGACACCGACACGTAGAGATTCCAAAAGGACACGAACGAGCTCCGAATCCTCCCAAACTTGGGTAGCTTCCTCCTTGGCTAGAATGGAGAAGGAAAGAAGAAGATTTGGTGACGAAATGGAAGGATTTGGTGGAGAAATTTCTAGGGATTGCTCTCTATGAATTTGGGGAAGAACAAGAGAGAGAGTGTGGATGAGAATAATGAAATGAACTTGAGCCTATCCTCTCCCAAAGTGGCTGGCCATATGGGGCTATTTGTTCTATTATGTAAGGTCCAAAATGCCCCCATTAACCTATTCTATGAGTATTAGGAAAGGGCTAATTGGTTGGGGCTAAATTAGTCATTCTAAAGTCTCTAATCACACTAACATTATCCATAATAATTAGTCTAAGCTCTAACTAAAATATTTCTATCATGTGGACTAAAATTAATATCATGTGGGCCATGTCTAACTAGTGTATGGGTCCCACTAGAGTCAAACTACCCCCGGGTCCCCGTTTCAAGTCGGATTGAGTTGAAATTCGAACCCGACTCAAATAACCCCAAAACAATATCATAAATAATAAAATAATATCAAAATAATTCAAAGAGGTCAAATGCAAAAAATATTCTTAGGCCAAAAATGATATTAAAATATCATAATCACATGGTTAGGCTCTAGGTCAAACAGTCCCTAGGGTTTCACTAGCAAAACGTCAAAACCACAAGTCATTGATTTAAATAATTTTAAAATAATTTAAAATCACCAAAAATCATATCATGAATTAAATATTATTATTAAAATAATTATAAACACGAAATTTCAAAATTACCCTCATTTGGGAAACTGGGTGCTACAACTTTACCCACCTTAGAAAAATTTTGTCCTCGAAATTTAAGATCGATAGTACTCCTTCTAGAGCCTCTAACCTACCCAATATCTAAGGTAACACTTCCTAACACTGAAATAATAAACGGACATCTAAAAAGTGTCAATCTAGGAATACCTCCAATACTGCTCTGCTGTACGGCGGTAATGGAACTTCAATAAAATATGGACTGGAACCTATATCCAAGGGACTGGACCTATTTTAAAGTGGTCTTAACTAAGGATGAAAAGGAACTGATCATAGGCTATAGGTATGCTCAAACTATTATCTTCCTATTAACCATCTATTAATACATTCTATTACCATAGGAACGATGCATTACTAAGACATATAGGCCCCTATCTCTCATAACACATTTATACTCCCCAAAAGACTAGTACATCCTATCAAGGCTGATACTATAGTCTTTCATAAATCTTCTAAGCTATATGTTTATAGACACACATCCCCACATCAAGGACTAACCTATATATATCTACAACTGATACTAATGGGGTGACGTCCCTATTTTCCAACAATCAAGGTCAAATTTTTTTTCATCTAAATCATGCAATTTGAAGGAATAGTATACAAGGTCAGGGCATACCGTAGCAGTTGGAAGTCTCACCTAGGTACACTAATCATTCTAGGTCAAACAGTACTATGGTATCAACACACAAACAATCTAGGGTGTCCTAATTGGAAAGGTAGGGGAACAACAATCATCAAGGTTGTAGGGCTGTCTACCATCCTATATAAAAATTGGTCATTAACATGCAACTAAGAAATTATTAAAAGGTTACTATTCCATAAAATGGCAAAAATTGAAAATTTAGGAACAATAAATCACAAATAGATTTTTGTCTTGACACGATCTAAGTTGATCAATTTCGGGATAAAACGAGATTTTGGCAAGAAGGAAAATCAATAAAATCAAAGTATGAGCACGAGCATCCAATGATGGAGGTTCAGCTCATGATTAAATTTAATTCGACTGAGTACGAATACGAGGTTCATAGGCGATGAAAAGATTTCAAGGAGAATTGTCAAGGCTGTCGCGAATGAGACTCTAGGGTCAAGTTTAACTATGTCTCCATTCTCGTAGATTGATACATGAAAAAGCGAACCAAAGTGCAATAGGTTGATCAGACCATCATGTACCGGTTCTGATTAGACAATATGTTAGTGGGTGGCCACCCAATAAAATATTTCATGACCAAGCTCGAAAATAGATAAGCTTGCAAAACTAAGGCTAATTTAGCAGCACAAGATATAAGGGTGGTAATGATGAAAGGAATTACATAGTCCAAGTTTCTTAACCAACGGGTCAAGTAATCAGATAAGGTACAAGGTTAAGCATCTAAGGAAACAAGCAGAACACCATCACATGTCGGGTCGAAAGAATTGAGTCAAGGCTGGATTTCTAATTGAAATAAGAAGAAATTTAGTATAATGGTAGAGGTTATAGTTTAGCCAGTTGACCAGAAAATCATATCAAGAAAATAGAGTACAAGAAGACGGGTTTTAGTGGGACATGATATACCTACACGAAGGTGAGCTCGTCTAGGTCTTGCATATAAGATTTGTTGGAGGTTAACAGCTAGTATTACATTCCGAATATCAAAGTCACGATAAGGAACGTCAAGGATGTCAATTAAAAAGTGGGAGTTCAAGAGGTGGTAATTAATCCACAAAAATAATGAAGATCGAGTTAGTCATCTGCTTCTGATACTCTTAAGTCCATCTGGTCATAACTTGCCAATCATATCTTTACCTCACCGGTCTCCATATGAAAATTTAACCTTTACTTAAACCTTTACCATGACTACCGTAGGCAATTCCCAATTTCCAAACATCACTCTTGAAGCACAACCCTCACATTTAGGAATCAACATTAACCATTTATTTAAATTTCCAAGTTCTTTCACCTTGTCTTAAATTTGACCCAAAACCTCTAAATCTCGTTTACGAATTCCTTGAACTTGTTCAAATTATTCTCCTCGTATTATTTAATTTAAATCTCTAGGCCTTACAAAACTTATCTTTCATCATAAAATCAACTTCCTTATTTTCTTCGACATACACCCTTGAATATTATTCTCCTAAAAATATTTCACAACAATCTCTAAACTTCCATAACTTTGTGCTCTCTCTATCCCTAGTCATTTCCTCGCAACATCTTGTTTAATATCCTTATTAAACACAATTAACTTCTCTTTTCCATTACTAACCTTCTACATAGCCTCAGAGTAAAAGTTTTCCCCAGAATCAATAACCAAGATTTTCTAAGTTCTCAAAACTAGGTTGACCTCTGATATCCTCATTAGTTTTGAATACACCTATAAACTATCTCATAACCCCAAAATTTCTCTAAATGTAATTGTTTCCAGATTGGCAGTATACATCTCCTTATTCTATTCGAGACCTTTACCACATTTCTATCTCAATTTTCCATATGGAACACTCCACATTTGATTTCCTTTAGATCATCATAAAATAACCAGTTACGTCTTCTCTGAGCTACATAATTTACGTCACTTCCTTAGCCTTCCCCATGAAAAAGATACGAAGATTCAAGGGTTTCGAAGTACATCTGGTAGGGACGACAAGATATGGGTAATTAATGTAATGAGACAGAGTTTAAGATAAGAGGTAAATAAGAATACAAGGGAATAATGGCGAGAAAGAATAATGAAGATACGTTCCTTCTCATCGGTTCAAACGAGAGGAATCCATCAAGCTTAAATTCAATAGCAAGGAATGAGGGTGAATCCAAACAAGAGGAAAAGGAATTCCAATTGAAGTTCAAAATGAGTTTCTCAGGGGTCGTCCCAGAAATCTCTCAAAGAATCCTAAGTGTGATTGAGTACCTTGGATTTGAAATATTAATCTAAATACAAAATTAAATCAACAACTAAAATTTTATCAAAATCATCAACTAATATCAGGATTCAAAGTTCTACAATGAATCCACAATCAAATTCAAATCAAGGAAAAAGGTGAATCAAAACAAGGAAAAGGAGTTTAAATCGGAATTCAAAATAAGATTCTCAAGGGTCATCCCAGGAATCTCTCAAGGAGTCCTAACAGTGATTGAGTATCCTCTCATCCTAACATCTTAATTTATATATCCTATAGCAGGCTCGTAGTAGTACAACTAAGTCGTTGCGCTACTACGAAATCGCATTAATGCGAATCTCGACCTGCATGGGCCACCACTAAAAATGTGTCACGACCCGCACCCTAGAGTTAGGGCACGAGAACGTAACAACGCCCAGCCCACGCCGCAGTGTCGGCGGTAGAACGCTGTCCTAGGTCTCAATGCATCTAACAGTATAAGACTAAACAGTTTATACTCCCGAATGGGGGTGACATAGCAGAATGTAAACTCAATCACATCTAAGGTAGAGCATAAAGGAAGATAGATAAAATATAAAATCGAAAAGAGATACAACAGATAGAAGTCTAAGTGTCTAAGATACAAAACTCAGAATACATCTCAAAACTCAAATACAGTAATCCATAATACATCTCAAAACAACTGAAAATAAACTATGAATAAACCCTAGCTATCTATACAACCTCTCCTCTAGGCTAGCAGGCAAACTCCAGGCTATCTGTAAATTTATCAACAGGTCCAGTCAGGGCTGGAGCGAGCACAGTACATCTCAACAGATCATAGCAGGTTAGAAAGTATAATCATGCAGTAAAGTAAGATACAAGATCTGAAAGAAATACAGTATGTAAACAGAGAGAGAGAACTGTAATAGAAATATCTACTATAAGTAGAGAACTAACAGTGACTAGTGAATCAGAGTACAAGCTAGACATGTGAACAGGTAGAGGTGATTCAGGAGAGGTGGTTCAAGATATATTATTTGGAATTATTCAATGCTATTTCTACTCCCCGTACCCCCAATCAATACACAAGGATCCAATCAGGTTATGTTATGATTCCATGTAAAGGCCCACAAGGGGTGATACATGGATAGCCCATAAATGGGTGATTTTGGGAATGCCCACAATGGGGTGATTCTGGGAAGACTCTGTGATCATGAGAGTACATGTCACAAGTGATCGAAGAACCGTGAAGCATAATGATACACCATGTAAGTGAAACGTACAGAACATGTAGTATACGATGCTCCCTGAGGGGATAACATCTCAAGAAAGGTTCCATATAGTACTAATCCGTGTTACCAACATGCCAGCATCGAGTATAGTAATCTAAAGCAGGAAATAATTCTAGGATATGAAATGATCAGAGAATGTACTCGCCAGATATCTGAATATCCAAGGTAAAGATACTGTCCGAGGAGAGGTGTCTGGCTCCTAATTAGAACAGCACAAGTCACAACATGTCCAGAAGGGTAATATAAAGTACTACAATGCATTCTACATGAATCTAGGTCAAACTAGGCCATAGTCAACCCTTAGTCAACTCTGGTCAACTGTGGTCAACTGCACTAGTCAAACTAGGTCATGTCCTAACCCAGCAAGTCTTACTAGGCCTAACCAAGACTATCCTAGCAAGCACACATCAATACAAGGCTATACAAGCCAACATACACCCAACTCTATATAGCATGCAATTATTCAATACTCAAATATGCAAGAATTCACATTGGATATACACTAGGTAATCTATTACTTTAAGCTATATATGTCTACATATATATACACATGCATATATTGGTATTCAACATTAGGTCTATAATCGTGGCATTTCAAATGGTTATATAAACTTATATATTACAACACAATATGCTAACATATATATAACATACATAGCTAAGTTAACTATATTCATAAATACTTATTTAAGAGACTATGTGTGTGTATGTAACATGGCAAGGGGCAAGTGAGGGTTAAATGGGCAATATAGTGTATACATATCAAATAGTGTCAAAGTGTAAGTGAACAATGTGTCAAGTGTGATAGAGTCAACATAGTATAAGGGGGTACATGAGGTAATATAGAATTTGTGTTAATATAGAATATTACATCTCATTAACTTGTATATTACATACATTACATCTATTATTACATTACATTCATGTTTGCATTCATTCATCATTTATTTATTCTCTTGCACTACTATATGCACCATACATTACATACTATGGAACCTACATATTCATTACAAGCCATACTTATACATGCTTACATTAGATAGGATACTTACACCTCATACTTTATTTAAAACATTTACTCATGCTTGCATTCTCTATTTAATTACATAATGTATATACATTAACATGGGTTAAAATCAAATAGAACATATATTACACACAAGGGTGCACAAAATGCATATGCCGAATAGTAACTCCTACTAATAATCAATACTGTACCATCTCAGTATGAATTAAAATCTAGGATTAAAGTATGTTATAGATCTATGTGTTAGCTTTCCGAAATTTCAAACGGATCGCATTTTCGTTTCCGCAAACTCCCGAAATCGCGAAAACACCGAGAACGCGTTTGTCTTTCGTACAGCTGACACTCAAATAATTCTCCAGAAAGTTACAGAAAGAATTAGGCCTATTAATACATGTTTTTGGATTCAATACGCTTTTTTAAAAAAATAGGAGATTAAACCGAGCTTTGAGATAGAAGTTATGACATTTCTAAGTTAGGGCTGAAATTAAAACGTGGATAAAAATCATGACGGATTTGGGTAGTTTGAGACAAAAGAACACAAGTATAACATATTATATCAAGAACTCACTCTCTACACTAATATATATATATATATATATATATATATATATATATATATATATATATATATATATATATGAGACACTATAGAACACATCTCCAATACAAAATATGAGATTAAACATGTAAATTCATTCATACATTAACAACACATAGTGTGTCCAAATTTGGAATTTTTCCACATAGACACAACCACAACACAAAGGATACTCCTATGACCTCCAAATGGACACGAAATAGACACAAATGGAGATACAACCATGGGGGTCATTCCTATGGGTTCAAAATAGACCTATATGCATGAGAAAATGAAAAGGAGATGGGATTTATACCTTCCGGTAGATCGAATCGAAGAAAAGCCTTCCCGGAGCGACACCGACACGTAGAGATTCCAAAAGGACACGAACGAGCTCCGAATCCTCCCAAACTTGGGTAGCTTCCTCCTTGGCTAGAATGGAGAAGGAAAGAAGAAGATTTGGTGGCGAAATGGAAGGATTTGGTGGAGAAATTTCTAGGGATTGCTCTCCATGAATTTGGGGAAGAACAAGAGAGTGTGTGGATGAGAATAATGAAATGAACTTGAGCCTATCCTCTCCCAAAGTGGCTGGCCATATGGGGCTATTTGTTCTATTATGTAAGGTCCAAAATGCCCCCACTAACCTATTCTATGAGTATTAGGAAAGGGCTAATTGGTTGGGGCTAAATTAGTCATTCTAAAGTCTCTAATCACACTAACATTATCCATAATAATTAGTCTAACCTCTAAAAAATATTTCTATCGTGGACTAAAATTAATATCATGTGGGCCATGTCTAACTAGTGTGTGGGTCCCACTAGAGTCAAACTACCCCCGGGTCTCCGTTTCAAGTCGGATTGAGTTGAAATTCGAACCCGACTCAAATAACCCCAAAACAATATCATAATAATAAAATAATATCAAAATAATTCAAAGAGGTCAAATGCAAAAAATATCCTTAGGCCAAAAATGACGTTAAAATATCATAATCACATGGTTAGGCTCTAGGTCAAACAGTCTCTAGGGTTTCACTAGCAAAACGTCAAAACCACAAGTCATTGATTTAAATAATTTTAAAATGATTTAAAATCACAAAAAATATATCATGAATTAAATATTATTATTAAAATAATTATAAACACAAAATTTCAAAATTACCCTCATTTGGGAAACTGGGTGCTACAGGGCGTGCCACTTAAGCTCATGGCGACGCAAGTACATTGAAGCCTCGTCCGTGTGTTAAAGGCTTGTTTTTTAATCCTTTTGAAGACTCCACATTCAGTCCAGAAGAAATGGCGTCTCGACTCCCCACGATTCCAGGTCCTTGGGAATGTTTTATTTTTAAAGAGGCATGTAATGTGTGGAACGACTATCTCATCAGCGTTCATTTTGTAATCGAGTCATGTTGTAGCCCGCTAGGCAAATGAATGTAACAGAGTCATGTAAATGATGTTTATTATAAGTGAAATAAAAGTTCCTTCTGTTTTCAATGTGTTTGTTCAATTTCTCTGTGTACTCTACTTGATGTTGTGTTTCGGATAACCTTATGAATATGCCTTGTGCGATCACAACTTAGGTTCGTACGGCATCACGCCCGGGTGGATGACTACGATTCTACAAAATTGGGGCGTGACACATACGCCTACTAATAGTCTTCTCCATCCATGTTTTGCACAAGTCATATCCATATGTCACGCCCCGGTCCTAAATTACGTAGGACTAGGATACGTTAATATGCCAGTTATGTATTCTACCTAACTCTAGTCTGACTCAAATATGTATAATTTGTTTAAATCAGAACAAGTATCCATGTAATAATAGTATCATCCACAACACTAACTATACTATGAACTAAGAAAGAAAATAAGCAAGGAAGAACATAATAGATGTGACATCAACTAACAATACCTGAAGATTTCGATAAAGTAGCTCCCAATATGCCTATGTCAGATCTCAGAAAATACCTAGAAAGATTACCAGGTCCCCAGAAGGAATGTAGCAAGATACATAATATACATGTCGAATGTAACAGTAAATAGCATGCATGGAAAGGCAGGAATATGACATAAAATAACAAGTACAAGAAGAATATCACATGGAAAGAACTCTACGGATGATAATATGTCATATGATCTACAAGGAATCAATATACCATAACACCAAAGGATGCTCCTGGTATGGACAATCTCAATACCATAACACCATGGGTGTAGAGGCTAAAATTAAGCTATGCTACTCACCCAGAAGTCATCTCATCAAGTTGCATCACATCAAAGGTTGCACCATATCAGGTTGCGCCTATATCAAGTTACGCCATATCAGGTTGCGCCAATCTCAGGTTGCGCCAATCTCAGGTTGCACGAAAGACACGTGGTAGTTTCCTCGAAAGACTATAACAACTTCATTATTACCTGACAACTGACAGCACGTATATCAAGGAAAATCCGTTCGAATTTTGCACAAACATGACGTTCGAGAATATTTAGTCAGCTAGCTGTTTGCGCAACGTGTCAGATTGCACGAGGATGAACCCAGGCACAAGTTGCTACGTTGTGTCCCCGTGCAACCTGATGAATCTCGCGCAAGGTGATCAAACAATATCCAGAGCAGGGTGACATGGCGCGCAAGCCATTAACTTCGTAGAATGTGTCTACTACATTGCTCACGACCATGCACATCTCACTTAAATGATGCCACGTGTCTACAGCAGTTGGTATAACCTCTCGCGCAAGTTGCTACGTTGCGTCCCCGCGCAACCTGTTGAAGTTGTCTGTACAGGGTGATAAAACAGTATGTAGAATAGGATGATGTGGCACGCAAGCCACTAACTTCGCAGAACATGCCCACTAAATTTCCTATGACCACGCGTATCTGAATCAAACGATGCCACGCGTCCACAGCAGTTGGTGTAACCGCTCGTGCAAGTGAACAGGGGCGCAACCTAAAGCTCGGGCAACCCAGAGTAACTGCTAAACAGTTATTTCCAAAACTCTATAAATAGAGTTTCAAATCAGTCTCAAAGCATCACAAAGTATCAATCTTCTGCTAAAGTGCTGTTGCATCCTCTAGAGGCTCGTGTCTTTGATATCACATCGTCCAAGGGATAAAGTGATCGTCTTCTGATCAGATTCCTATAGTTATACTTCTCCAGAATTCAATTGTACTTTTTATACTCTTTCTCGGTTTGTAGAAATCAAATCCTCCTTTTGTTTTCTGCAAACAAAATGGCGACTCTGCTGGGGACGACTTTCTCCTCCGACGAGAAAGTGACAACTCAATGTGATACTGCATCGATCGGCAAGACGCAGAAGACCCTGGTCGTTCAAGTGGACCAAACGGGCTATGAGGCCATGATTAATGCTGGGGGTGCCAAGCGCGCTACTGCCACTGCTAAGAGCAAGACGCGCTCTGTCTGGACTCTTAAGTCCTCGACGACACAACCTGCTGCCTCTGTACAACTTGTGCCCATCACTGCCCTGGCGCAACCTAAGGAAAACAGTCTTTTGGCTAACCCCTCCATTCTTCGATTCTGAAATCGTAGAAGATTTTGTCTCGACACACTGCTGTCCAAAACAAAGAAAAGTGCCCTTTGGCCTTTTCTTCCCTGGTGTAACCTGTGTCTGTTCCTGCTGTGGCACAACCTGCGCACATTTCTGCCTTGGTGCAACCTAAGAGAAAGAGCCTTTTGGCTACTCCCTCTGCTCCTCCAGTTCTAAACTCGGAGAAAAATATGTTTAGTACCTCTCCTGGACAAAATAAAGGAAAGTGCCCTTTGGCCTTTTCTTTCCTGGCGCAACCTGTGCTTGTTCCTGCTGTGGCACAACCTGCGCACATTTTTGCCTTGGCATAACCTAAGAGAAAGAGCCTTTTGGCTACTCCCTCTGTTTCTCTAGTTCTGAACTCGGAAAAAAATATGTTCAGTATCTCTCCTGGACAAAACAAAGGAAAGCGCCCTTTGGCCTTTTCTTCCCTGGCACAACTTGTGCCGGCTCCTGCTCTGGCGCAACCTGTGCATATTTTTGCATTGGCGCAACGTAAAGGTAAACACTGTTTAGTGGTTTC
The DNA here is from genome assembly GCA_029216955.1 of Iris pallida. Taxonomy (NCBI): domain Eukaryota; kingdom Viridiplantae; phylum Streptophyta; class Magnoliopsida; order Asparagales; family Iridaceae; genus Iris; species Iris pallida. Next base: position 2,701,207 of record JANAVB010011998.1, on the reverse strand, counting down.
CTCTTCGTCATCAAGTCAGGAACTTACCGAGAAATCACTAAATCAAGGAAAACGCTCTTTGGCTTTTCCTCATTCTGCTCGAATCGCTGACTGGGTGGAAAGTACTGCTGGTTGCGCCTTTGCGCCTCTCAGCTCAAAAGTGGATTCAGATAGAAATCCTACTATCCTTAACAGAGACAACCAAATCTCTGTCAGGAAGGGGGGTTCTACTCAGAATGAACTTTCCACGCAAAAGGTATTATGCCTACTCCAAAGAGGTCAGGGCAGGATCTACCGACCCTACGTATCTCAAGATCCCGAGAAGGCAAACTACTAGTATCTCAAATAGATGCACAAGTAGCACCCCTATCAGACTTGTGCACCTATATCAACAGGTGTCAGTTATGGTCAACCTTGGGAAAACACAAGATGTATCAAGCGCAACCTGCACCCGTTTTTAACTTGCGCCAGAGGAAGAATTTTGAGGTAAAAAATCCTAAGACTTATGCTAATCAGCTTAGCAAGTCTTTGTACACTCAAGGTACGGGACACCTCAAGAACAGGAATCATGTTTCGAATATCGTAAAGGGCTACATTCCTGCAACTTCTTCTCATCCTATTAGTGATCTCCGTGAACTCTTGATACAGAAGCGGAAGGTTGCAAAGCCATCCTGTCCAGCGGTGGTCCAACAGCAAGAACATCATTGCAATCACCAACATGAAGTTGTCATCAAATGCTGCTGTCAGTCAGCCAAGCAGTCTGTCTTTGACCGTTTGAACTATGTTCAGACTCCTGAACCTATCCTAGTTGACGAAGATGAACCATTCTACGCTTCTGTCAATATGGCATCTCGAAGCACTGGGGTAGAAAACGCCCAAGACGTAATACATCCCGCAATCCCAGTCAACAATACTTAGATCGGATTCATGAATCCGATGGAGTATACCAATATACTAGATCAAGAAGCCAAGACACAATCGGTCAAAGGAATCTTCCTTCTGACCAAGAAACAATCGATCAAAGGAACCTTCTTGATTCCAACCAAGATCATCTCAGTCAACAGGACATCCCTATCACTTATTCTGGGGGTGATTCCTTATATGACTTTGATGCTGATAGTAAAAGTTCCGAAAGGACCATCTTCTCCACTAGCTCATCTTCGATGGTGAGAGAAGTGACTGCTTATGTCGCCACAGAAGATCAAGATGCTTCCACTTCTAATAATCAAGAGCAGAGAATTGCTGCTTTGGAGGCTAGTTTGAAGAACATGGCTGAGATGATGACAGGCATACATATTGTGATTATGGCACAACATACGGTTCCATCGGTTATGAATCTGGTTCCAACTCAAGAACCTGTAACAATACCAGCTCCCATCAATATTGATCTGGGGGTACAGTCTCCTCTCACCGCTTCTATACCTACACAGGCTATTCCAAGCCTATCTGGTATTGGGGGTGGTACTTATCATGCAGTACCCCCTCCTAACATATCAAATCAATCTACTGCTCCACAATCATCAGAAGATACCAATGAGGCCGTAAAACTTTTAGTGAAGCTTTCAAATAGAAAGACAGCTTGCAGAAGCTTGGGATTAAGCAGCCTTATCCCATAGAATGGAAAGAAGTCCAATTTCCCCCTAAGTATAAACCCCCTACTATTATGTTGTTTGATGGTAGCACATCGCCAAGTCAATACCTTAATCACTTTGCGGTAATGACTGATCAACTCCAGCCAAATGATGCTCTACTCACTAGAATGTTTGTCGGATGTTTAGCTGGTATAGCTTACGACTGGTACCATAGTTTGCCAGATGGTTCTATAACTTCTTTCTCTGGATTCAAAGAAATTTTCTAGAACGATTTTATGAGGGGACAAATGACATGACTATGTCTGCTCTCATTATAATTAAATAGCGACACAATAAAACAACTGAAAGGTTCATTGAACGATTCCACCATGAGGCACTCAAAATGCCTCTTGGAACTCCAGATGCTCTGACCATAGACACTTACAAATCAAACCGATTGCCTATAATTATCATGTGGACCGGATCGACACAGTTCTAGGATTGGCCTTCATTCATAGTGAATGCTAAAGCAGCAGAAAAAAGTGCTGACAAGTTCAAACAATTAAGTATTCAAATGCCTAATCTTGACAAAGATGAACATGCTACACCTAATAATAGTGGCTGTCAGAACAACCGCAAGAGTAAAAAGACTTTGGCTCTCAATGTCAAAGGCAAAGAAACTTTAGCCGTAAACATAGGTCAATCAACACCTACTTCAACGGTACCACCACAGAAGGCACCACGTTCGAAAGAAGAATATTATTTTGATGAAGATGATGTCATGAGTATCTTTGACTATCTGATCAAGAGCAATAAACTTCAACTGTCAGAGGTAAAACGGCTAGATAAAGTGGGTAAAACTGACCACCCCAAATATTATCTTTACCACAGATTTATCTGACATCCGACTCGAGCATGCTATGTGCTTAAAGGCAAGATCCAGGAGATGGTTAATTCTGGCACAATTACTCTCCAATAAGGCAAAAAGAATGTAAAACTGATGTTGTTTCTCTAAAGTTTGGCGATTTTTCCTGCTCAACTTGTGCAGGATGGCGTCATTTCCATCCCGAGAATCACTTTAGAGATTGTCAATCTTCCACCTGTTCGAACTGATATTCTTGTTCCTCTGTCTAGTGATAAGGGGGAGATTATTTAGATCTATCCTGATTTGGTGGCTGACTTTGAAGCACCTTCTTCATCCACAAAGTCCAAGAAAGCAACCAAATACAAGTCATGTCACATGACTTCGTTGGGTGAACATTGTCCTCAACATTTAACTACCACTTTCACTTTTGCTGCAGATCTTTCTTCTTTCTTCCCTTCTGAGACAATTGTCAAAGCCAAAAGCCAAATATCAACCATTTTTCATCTGTATAGTCCACAGTCCCGTGAACTAATGACAAAGATGGGATATGATCTACAAAAGGCTCCCGGCTTGAATCATGGAAAAGGTTCTCCAGTACCTCTTTCTCTATGCCTTTCATATAACCAATCTCGGGTTGGTTTGGGTTACAGGACGAACTCTTCATCTTGTCGAAAGAAACCTTCCAAAAACAAGACCAAGGTAAAAAGTTGTAATATGGTAACCTTTGAACCTGTATCCGAGGAAGAGGCCTTAACTGGTACAAGGTTTGGAAGAATTTACCTGAGAGACTATTCAGAAGGCCAGAAGAACCCTGCTCTAGCTCCAGAGACTCCTCCAGCATCATCTTCTCCTGCTGTCAATGTTCCACTAGTTTTATCACCTCTAGTAGAACCAACTCCTTCTAAACCAACGACAGCTGACAAAGGAAAGTAGCCTGTTCACTTTGACAAGTATTGAAAAAGACTCCAGTTCTAGGACTCGAGAGCCATATAACTTTGATATACTGGCTCAACTGGCTAATACCCCAGCAAGGTTATCAATTTTTGAACTACTGCATCTCTCAAAAGAAACTCGAGAGACATTGAGTGAAGCCTTGATGCAAGCTGATACTTGTCTAGAACTCCTCAAGAAGCCAGAGGAGGAGCCTGTAACTTGTTTTTCTTATCATAGTGTGATGGAGCTGATGCCTAACATCACCTTTACACAAGATGATATGTTGCTGGAAGATAATCGTCATGACCGACCCCTCTACTTCACAGGATATATCGATTCTATGAAGGTTGATCGTGGGTCTGCGCTTAGCATCATGCCAAAGACTTTACTAGATGCCTTAAAGATTCCTGTACATAATCTTTCAACAACCATCACGACAATCCTGGAATTTAATTCTGGAAGAAGTGAACCTTTGGGAAAAATCTGCCAGAAAGTTTAAATAGTCAATCTTCGTACAAAGGTTACTTTTTACGTAATCGATAATCATGGCTCCTATAATACCTTGCTGGGAAGACCCTTTCTACATGAGCATAACATTGTACCTTCCACTCTACACCAATGCTTCAAGTATGTAGATGTCAATAGAGAGGTCCAAAAGGAAGTAGCTGACCTAAATCCTTTCAGGGGCATTGAAGCATACTGTACTGATTCCCAGATGTACAAGAAAGAATTCATGAAGGTTTTATTAGCGATGGATAGTGAGGAAGATCAGAAGGATACTTCAAAAGATGTTCTCATAATCCCCATTAAAGGACGTACTACTCGTCCCTCTTCTTCTCAGGCGTTGATTATCCATCTTTTCTCTCATAACAAACAACTTTCTGCTGTAGAAAGGGAACAAAAAGATCACCTCTTCTGAGCCTCTTGTTATCGACCTTTGTCATAACAAACCTTCTCCTTTTCTTCCTCTGGTTATCAACCTTTTTAAGCCTTCTGTTAAGGCCAAGAATCCTTCCTCTCCTTCTCTGGTTATCAACCTTACTAAGCCTTCTGTTAAGGCTAAGAATCCTATTATAAATGATGATGTAAAATCAATAAAGTAGCATCTCCTTTATAGTATACTGATATTTTTTATTATTCTCGATGTTATTTAGAAATGCTAGATAACTTCGAACTACTTACTTACCATAGGAGCAGTTCAACCTCTCCAAAATGAATTATTGCTCGAACCAATGCAAGACTTCTTCTTCTTAGTTCCTTCCAGGAAGAAAGATGAAATTCCAATACTTTTTAGTAAAGGAACAGAACGAAGATCATGCCCGATAGTGAAGAAGAAATCATGATAACGGAAGACTTCAACTACGTCGTTATAGTCAACAATCAAAAGATATCATTCAAAAGATGGGCTATAATTTTAAAGTTGGTCTCAATAGTGGTAAAGGAAGGCGAACTCCTATTCGTATCCCTGCTCCAAAAGGAAAGATGCAACAATATTACAGCAAAAAGAGTGGGGATTGGGTTATACCTCTGTCACGCGCTAGATCTAGAATACTGGAGAGCGGGAGCAGACACAGCCAGCTACGTATATAGAAGTGTTATCCACCTCGATATATGGTCACGGCTGTCTAGATGCATGAGGGTTTACTACAATCCATTAGTCTCTTATGGTCAAGAACAAGCCTAGTGTCTCAATCTCAAGCAAGCAAGTAAATATAACAATGGTAGATCATCAGACATACAAAGTAAGGCGTCCCAAACATTACATATTCAGATGATCATGAAGCTAGTCATATAAAATACAAAACTAGCAAGAGTTTAAGTCATACATGATCAACCCTAGGATTTGTCAATCATGTTACAGCCCTTAGGCAGACATGAATATAAATTCAACACGAGCTAACACTTGCTCGGCAGTTAAACGCCTCAAAAGAATAATTTTATAATAGAGTGGGAGAGCAAAACAAAACCCACTCGTTGTCAGGGTTTCTTCTAGTGGTCACCATCTGGCGGGAAGGCTGGAAGATCCTCGGGAGCTGCTCCGAAATCTGGCCATACAAATCCAGCTGGGTCAGACCCCAGAAAGAGCAAGTGCCACAAAAGGCTTCACTTAAGAACTAAACCAGCATATTAGCACATAAGGACATAAATGAAATAACAAAAGTCATGATTTAGAGAAAACATGGTGATAAATGATAAGATAAAGGACTATTCCGGTAACCAAGTTATAACCCGTAAACCAAACAAGGACCAGGGTTGTAACCCTTCACCTGAACAGAACTTAGTCTCTAACCAATTATCGATAAAGTAAAGCATACACAAGCATGTCCTGAGATAGCCATGTACTGGATCTAGGCAAGACTAGACAAGATGGGACTCCATCCAACATTCACGACCAAGCAAAGAGTACGGCTTGATACTTAAACTAACTAGGGTTATCACAACACTAGTTACTAGTAAGATGCAATGAGGTATCCTTACGGCCACAAGCCCTGCAGACTATCCAGGTTATCCAGACGCAAGGTTCATGCTAAGAGTTATCATGACTTGTTAGGTGACTTGAGTGAAACACGTGACAGTGTGCATAGTAATCGTTTCATGAAGTGCCCCATATGACAGTGAGCTAGAAATGTGGCATACTCATCGGCAGGCTACATGTCCATCAGAGAAAGTGCCCAGATAACGGGATTGCTTGTAGCCAGAATACCTCTCTATATGAACTACTTCATCAATCTAGTCATTAACCTAGTCCGATTCAGTATGAATCCCTGACCGTGGTAACCAGGGATACAAGTCCTAGACATGATGCAAGACAAGACTGGTAGCTTATACAAGCACATTTAATATATCATCCATGGTGTCGATGAGAATTTACTTAGCATGTCGAGATAGCCGTCGTAACAGCATTCAAGATTACATGTTAGACTTACTTATCAAGATTACTTGTCAAGAGTGCACCATGACGGGCCACTATCAAGATTACTTATCATGTCAAGAGTCGTCACAACGGACTACCATCAAGAATTATCTTGTCAAGGTTGCTTGTCAAAAGTGCACCACGATGGGTCACTATTTAAGAGTTATCATGTCAAGTTACTTATTAAGAGTGCGCCTTAACAGGCCATTATCGTGTCATATTACTTGTTACTTGTTAAGAGCACGCCTTAACAGGCCACTATCATGAACGAGAGAAACTTGTATAAAAATAGCTAGTAATAATTCTTGAAGCCAAGGAAAGATCTACAACTTCTATGTTAGAAGTTGGGAGAGATTCTAACCACAAATCAGCCAAATAGGATAAGAAAATAGCCAAAATAGGCACTATACGATCAAGGGTGGATGGGGTCTCATGCGGCAGTAGATGGGTACCCATCCATGCGGCAGGGTCGATGGGGTGCCATCCATGCGGTAGGGTCGATTGGGTGCCATCCATGCGGCAGGGTCGATGGGGTTCCATCCATGCGACAAGGTCGATGGGGTGCCATCCATACGACAGGGTCGATGGGGTGCCATATATGCGGCAGGGTCGATGGGGTGCCATCTATATGGCAAGGTCGATGGGGTGCCATCCATACGACAGGGTCGATGGGGTGTCATCTATGTGGCAAGGTCGATGGGGTTCCATCCGTGTGGCAGGGTCGATGGGGTGCCATCTATACGACAGGGTCGATGGGGTGCCATCTATACGGCAGGGTGTGGGTACCATCCATGCGGCAGGGTCGATGGGGTACCATCTATACGGCAAGGTCGATGGGGTGCCATCCATGCGGTAGGGTCGATGGGGTGCCATCCATACGGCAAGGTCGATGGGGTGCCATCCATGCGGCAGAGTCGATGGGGTGCCATCCATGCGGCAGGGTCAATGGGTACCTACCCTCTCTGAAAATCTGATAAGGATGGCCATGGAACCCATAGCTTCCAGGCTCCACAAAACCTTCAATGTAAGTCCAAATTTAGACTTTCATAGGTCTAAATGGTGTAAAAAGAATTCTCTACAACATAGCATAATCAAAACTTGAAAATAATAAAGTTTGATAGATCAAAATCCAAGAAATCCAAAAATGTAACAAACTTAGATCTACAAGGAATAAACCATGAAAATTAAAATGCTAAGTACTAAAGTATCTTAGAATCTCGTGAGGAAGACAATGGAATAACAAAAATGGAGTTCCTCCATGAAGCAAGTTGCACTTGCCTAAGCCTCTCTTGGTAGGTAGAGAAGTTAGGAGGAAGAAGATGAAGAAATAAATGAAGAAGGAGAAGTAAATGAGAAAGAGAGAGAGAGAGGGGTTGGTGGCTTTTAAAGGGAGGGGTTACATGTTGAACCAACCCAACCAAGCCAAACCAAGCCCAACCAAGCCATGCCAATATTAAACCAATGCAAGATTAAACCAAGATTAGCTAGTTAAGACAAGTCACAATATGGGTCAGAATTTCGTACACGTATACGAAAAATACGTAAAACGGAAAATGGGGGTGGCAACCTAGCCAATTCCGACTCTAGAAGCCTCCGAATTCGAGGAAGAAGAACGATCTAACTCTTCTGATTCTGTTTCATGGGATTCAGATACTAGTGTAGGGCACGTCCATCGAGTGACTCTATCTTCCAATATGGTAACAGAGTTCTCGAAAGACAATAAAGAATTTGCCGAAGCCTCTGAATCTCATCCTTGGGCACAAAGGATGGATACTCAATGGGAGCTTCGCTTCGAGCAACATGAGCCATCTACCGAAGATCAGTTAGTTCAAGTCGATGTTGGAGATAAAACTTTCCCAAAATTAATATTCCTCGGCAAAAGTCTTCCTAAAGCGGATAAACAAGAACTAATCCAACTCATTAAGGAATACATTGATGTATTCGCTTGGAGCTATGAAGACATGCCGGGATTAGATCCTCAGATCGCTACCCATAAACTCAATATTCTGCCAAATGCAAGGCCAGTCAAGCAACAATAGCGTCGATTTTGACCTAACATGATGGATACCATAGAAGCCGAAGTCAAGAAACCTATCGCCTGTGGCTTTGTCATCGAAGAACAACATCCGGACTGGGTGGCTAATATTGTCCCAATTTTGAAAAAAATAGGGAAGGTCCGAGTCTGCATCGACTTAGAGACCTTAATGAAGCTTGTCCCAAAGACGAATTTCTCTTCCAATCACTGATGTCATGATCGACAATACTTGCGGATTTGAACGAATATTTTTTATGAATGGATTTTCAAGATATAATCAAATCAAATGCATCCAGAAGATGAAAACATACATCTTTTTGTACTCCTCTTAGAGTTTATTGCTACACTGTAATGCCGTTTGGTCTAAAAATGCTGGTACAACTTATCAGCGGGCCATGAGTACTATCTTTCGTGATCATTTTTGAAAGACGGTTGAATGCTATGCAGACGATATTGCTGTCAAAAGTCGGTTAAAGGAAGACCACATTCAAGACTTACGAACTATATTCGATCTAATGTGCCAGCATCAACTCAAGATAAATCCCACCAAGTCATTTCTGGGAGTCTCTAATGACAAATTTCTTGGATTCGTTATTACCTCTAAAGGTATACACGTTGACCCTGAGAAAATCAAAGTCATTCAAGAGATGCGTCCTCCACGCAACCTAAAAGAGCTACGAGGATTCCAGGAATGGCTTGCATACATCAGAAGATTCATCTCATATCTTTCTAGACGCTGTAGACCGTTTACTCAACTCATGAAGAAAGGTGTATCTTTTATTTGGACTGAAGAATGTCAACAAGCATTTGAAGACATAAAGCGGTACTTGATGAACCCTCCAATTCTAGTGCCTCCAGTCTCAGGAATACCCTTCCTGATGTATGTTCGAGCGATGGACCATTCACTAGGCGCTTTATTAGCTTAGAAGAATAAAGAAGGTCATGAACTGGCTATCTATTATCTCAGCCATACGATGATTGGAGCTGAACATCAGTACACCCTAATAGAAAAAGAATGTCTAGCTTTGATATTTGTTGTTCAAAAGACAGACATTATATCACTGGCCAAACTATTCATGTTATTTTTAGAGTTAACCCTCTTCGGGTCTTGATGAAGAAGTCCAGTACCCTCAATTCCAGGCTTACAATATGGGCCATATGGTTAGTACAATATGATATGGTTTATGTTCCTCAAAAGTCTGTTAAGGGTCAAGCTCTTGCTGACTTTCTGGCAGCTCATCCAACTCCTGAAACGTCTAAACTCTATGACGAGATTCCAGATGAAACTTTAGAATCCAACATGATTTCAAAGGAAATTCTTACCTGGCATCTATTCTTTGATGGTGCATCCAGAATCGGACCAAAAGGTGCTATTGTCGCTGGAGTTGGAATCGTTCTCGTCTTACTAGAAGGGTTGGCTATTCAAAGAGCTTATTCTTTAAATGAGTCGTGTTCTAATAATGTGGCTGAATACAACTCTCTTCTCATTGGTCTCCAATTGGATAAATAATTAGATATTGAATATCTTGAAGTATATGGAGATTCTAAACTGATTGTTAACCAAGTTAGAGGCACATATGAAGTTCGGCACCAAGAACTTATCCAATATCATAAAGCAGCAATTAGGCTGGCTACATCGTTTAAGGGTTTCTTCATTGAATATGTACATCGGGCATACAATATGCATTGGCTAATCTGGCAGCTGTGTTAGCAATCCCAGTAAAAAGGCAACAGATGATTGTCGTCACTAATAGAGAGTTATTTTGCATTGAGAATAACTCAAATATTGAGTTCAATAATTCAACTGAAATCAATATCGTTAGTAAAGATTAGAGAGCTCCTTTCATTGACTTCGTAGTACATGACATTTTACCTGAAGATTCTAAAGAAGCTACAACAATTCATAGGTGATCACTCCGTTTTATTATAATCATACTTCTAAGGCCCTTTATCGAAGAACATTCGATGGTCTACTCTTACGCTGTCTTGCGGGATGAAGCACAACAAATACTACGTGAAGTCCACGATGGAGTACGTGGTGCACATCAGCCTGGTCCTAAGTTATAAGATCGTATCCGGCGTATGGGCTATTATTGGCCCACTATGATATCAGACGCCATTGAATATGCAAGAAAATGTCGAGCCTGTCAAATTCATATAGATTTTATCCATCAATCGTTAGATTTCCTTCATCTGACTGCTGCATCATGGCCCTATCAATCCACCGTCATCTAGAGGATATCGATTTATACTAGTTGTGACCTATTACTTCTCGAAATGGGTGAAAGCCATACCTTTATCTGAAGTCAAGACTAGAAGCATCATCAACTTTATCAACATCATGTGATATACAGATTTGGCATTTTTCAACGAATCATTCATGATAATGGACCATAATTCATCAGTCAAAATTTACTCGATTTTGCGATGATAACAATCAACAATGTTGCTTCCACGGCCTACAATCCTGTAGCGAACGGTTTGGCTGAAGCATTTAACAAAGCTATCATCAAGCTTCTCAAGAATTCATTTCTACCAATAAAAGGAATTGGAGTGAAAAGCTTGGAGAATGTCTATGGGCTTATCGTACTATTATACGTACTCCAACTGGTTGCATACCATTCTCCTTGGTGTATGGCTGCGAGGCTGTCCTACCATTGGAAATTCAAATCCCCTCCTTAAGGATTGCATTTGCCAATGAACTCACAACAGAAAACAATGATCGTCTTCGACTTCATGAGCTTGAAGCGCTTGACGAGAAACGGCTCCTAGCTCAACAGCATATTGAGCTATACCAAGCCCGTCTATCAAAGCTTTCAACGTAAAGTCAAAATATAACCATTTCAGAAAGAAGAACTAGTTCTAACCGTCAGACGTCCTGACTATGACGCACATGAGTAAAGGCAAATTCAAAGCGAAGTGGGAAGGACCCTACATTGTAAGCAAAGTTTTCTTAAACGAAGCTTATCAATTGACTGGTATGGACGGTCGAGTCGCCATGATGCCTATCAATGGCAAATTTCTCAAGAATACTATGTATAAAAACACATCAGCACAAAAACCAAATATAAATAAAATTCCTTTTATTGTAATAGTTCAAACAGAACGAAATACATAAAATCAACGAGGACGAGAGCCCTCCTGATCGAAGACAAATTTTGCAAGAAGCTCGAATACATTATTGCTGGATGACACCAACAATTCACACGCGACTTTCCTCAGAGCTTCTTCTTCGACAGTGCTTCCATGTTCCACCAGTTTGGCAAGAACGTCCTGCTTCTGTTCAAAAACAACCGAGCTTTCTCCTACTTCTGGCTGGATAGGCGGCGGAGTCTCGTCAGAAGAAGTGTCGATATCAGCTTTGATCTTCGAGATGATCTCAGCCTTCTTAGGTACGTCTTTGGAATACATTTGCAATAAAAGAATAGGTGTGGATAACATTCTCTAAAAAGTTTTACACTATATATAGACTGAACGGCCAAAAGTCTGTCACACGAACCGAAGTGACCTTTCCTCAAAAAGGCATGTTCGTTCATTCATCTCCTTTCATCTCGTGAAGAGGACTTCATTTATTGTCTGTCTCGAGAACCGAAGCGACCTTTTCTCGAAAAGGCATGCTTATTCATTCATCAATCTTTTCATCTTTATTCACCTCATGAACGAACCTACATTTATTATCGTTTATTTACTTTTTCTTAAATAAAGCCACAGATAATAAATACTCAAAATCTCCAGTAGAGTCCATCCAAATCATCAATTTTGTCTTTTAAAACCCAGCTGTTTTAAAAGATATCTTATCTTTATGTTAAATCCGTATTATCACATATATCATCTTTTTGGATATGATATCATGTCTTTGAGTCCCAACTGACTTGATCATATATAGAAAAATGAATTCACGTCCACATTACCTCTGAATTCTATTTTCTATATCAAATGACTTATCATGTCCATATTACTTCTGATAAAGTCATCTTTTGAAATAATGATATCCCAAGAATTATATTCTGCCACGTCCATATTACCTCTAAGCAGATATAATGAATATTATATTTTCCACAAAATATATGTCACGTCCAGTACCTCTGAATATATTTCCTATTCTATTACTTATATCTTTTACAAGGTATGGAATAAGTAATGGAACCACAAAAACATTTCATTATGATGTTTCAAAATGTTCAAAATACATCATATATATAAAAAAAGATAACAACTGGGATCTCTTTATTCTAGAGGCTGAGTGCTAAGATTTGCGATCCGCTTCTCCAAAGCCTTAGCTCGTTCGACACAAGACTCAAGCACTCGTTGTCTAGCTTGGATTCTTCCAGACAATGGGTCGAAGGGATGTAGAGAGATCGTCCGACGGGCTATCTCTTTATTCTGAATTCGAACAACTCATCCTTCTGACGCTTCGAAAGATCCAATTGGCTTGCAGCAGCCTGGTGCAGTTGGGTTTTCTCTCTATATGCTGCTTAGCCGTCTTGAACTGTTCCTGAAGCCGAGCAATTTCAGCTTCTAGATCAAGGACTTTTTTTTCTTTCTCTGTAGCTATAATTTTGTGACACTCGTAATTGGAGGCCATTTCAATACTAGGTGTCCATCTCTGCGGAGCGTCGAGAGAAAGCCACCAAGAAGGATTAAAAATTAGCCTTATTTATTTCAGCTTCATGAGCTGTCACGCCCCGACCCGGAATCACCCGAATCATCGTCCTCGCAGGGGCGTGATGCCGCACGGGGCGTGACAAATTGGTATCAGAGCTCTAGGCTCAATTTCCTCTGGACGCTCGCTTCATTACAATTCGAAAAGTTGCCCACCACCACTTGATATCACTCTTGACTCTACTCGATGCCGTCGTGGATGTTCCATACAATAAGTCTAATACAAATCATAAAATTTTGCCGCATGTGTTTTGGAAATTTCAAGATGTTTGCTAAGAAAGTCGCGAAGGGTATATTGCATTGAATGCAACGAGCCGTAAAAACGTTAGTTGCTGCAGGCGCAACAAATTGTGAAATACGATTTGGGATGTTGTTGCAACATAACATGTTGAATAAGAATAAAATGATGCACGATGTGCAACGAGTTAATATGAATATGCGGTAAAATGAAAGTGAGAAGTGATAGCCAATACCGATGTGTTAAACGGATTGAGCATTGACTTGGAAAGTCGAGAGTAAATTTGTTGCACGATGTGCAACACGTATTGAAAGTAAAATCATTGCACGTGGTGCAACGTATATCAGATTAATCGTTGCACGAAGTGCAAAGGAAATTGGAAATAAAATGTCGAAAATAAATCGTAGCACGATGTGCAACGTGTATCGAAAAGGTAAAAATTGTTGCACGTGGTGCAATGCATGTCAACTACATTGTTGCACGAGATGCAACGTAAGGAAAGAATTGAAATTGTAAATCGATAGAACGAATCGTTCGATTGCACACCAAACTTATGTTGGCAAGCGAAAACATTGACCGAATCGTGTCGGGTTTTGATAGAATCAAAGTTACGGTTGTGATCAAGCACGATCACTGCGGAAATCGTAAGTCGGAAGAGATTGTCGGTTTGTACTAAGTATAGTGCGAGGGAAATGGCTTGAATTCCGAGTGGTATATGCCATACCACGTAGGCGATGAATGACTCGATTCCGAGTGTATATGGTATAGCACTTGTGCGATAAATTTCATCGATGCGTTGTGAGAATTGTGGAAGGGTTTGTCCGCAACGGACGGGAGAGTACCGAGACTCGTTGAAAAATTGTATGGTGATATGTTGATGCAAGTGTTCTTCGAAAATCGGTTGGGACGATAAGGCGAGACTCGTATCGATGAACGATACGTCGGACGGAAGTTATAGTTTCGGACGACCGAGACTAGCGAAACGATTATGCCTTGACGCAATAATCGGATCGACGGGAAAGAAATACTCGAGCTTACAAATGAGTCGCACGACTTGCGGTCTCGTAGAAATGTTGGACGAGACGAATCGAATCGCACGACTTGCGATCTCGATAGAAATGTTAGGCGATGCAAACATTGAAACTGAATCGCACGATGTGCGACTTCGATAAGAAAGTTGGTCGACGCGAGAAACCGTGCCTATGAAATAGTTGGTTAAGTTACGGCGACACTCATTTGGGTACGACTGGAAAACACGCAAAACTTAGAGGGCGTGATCGAATAACTCGAGGGTTCGATGTTGGATAATCGGTAACTCAGTTACGCGATCAAAGTATAGCGGGATACGGCGAATCAGAGAACGAGTGGATGCATATGAGAAAGTTTGTTGCGAACTTGGATGTATGCGATGCGAGTTAAGTTGACGTTGAAACGGATTCGAAGTCGACCCTCTTGCTATCAAAATTGATATGAACTATCAAGATCGATATGCAAGGAAACTTAAGCACGATGTGAGAGTACAAAATGGAGTGCGCCTTGCGCTATCAAAATTTTGTAAGTAATGATACGAGAATGAACGAATTTGGTTGATCGTAAATTTTGTGATTAATCAAGACGAGACTATAAGTCATCGACGATTGCTCGATGCGTATAGCATCTCGTGTGTCGACCCGCGAATAAGATAGACTCGAAATCGATACAAGTAGATGTTTCGTAAATTGCGAAATCATCGACGGTAGTGCATGACTTGACTCGGAGGATAGTTGCGCATCAGTTGCGCCGATAGAAATGGTTTTGTCTGAAATTGGGTAGTCGCATAGAATCGTCGGAACGTGATTTGGCTCCGAAATAAGATATAGAATGGTTCGTATTAAACTGTCCTTCGGTGATGATCCACAATTATCGAGCATAGCTTCGGGGCAGCTGACCCTAGAAGACTTAACCGCCAAATCAAATTGAATGCTGCAGACCGTAAGATGACCCATGCGATATCGCATATGGGATTGCACCGATAACAAATATAACACGGTGCATGTTGACGATAAGTCTAGGCGATAGCGAGAAACGTGCTATGCACGGGAGGGAACGATAAGGGAATGGCTTACAAGTCATGTCATTAGATTCGGATTCACCTTGCAACTGAGCTTGCACGAATCGAAATTATATTCGATGTTGCGAGATGGATAAGTTGGGAATTTGGCTAGTGAATTCCTACTCGTTAGGAAATCAAATGTAAGATGCATCGTAGAGACTTCGTGTCAGGGCGATCGTTGCCTTGAGCACCGTCGCATTGATGTAAACTTTCTTATCGGATAGATTGTGGCCTTTGAGCAAAGTCAATTTAAACTTGCGTCGGAAGAATTTAAGCACGGTGTCTACTAAGTAACCTAGCAGGCGTAGGCTTGAACGTTGATGCATTTGCAAGTCAATGAAGGAATTCGTATCGAGATAAGTGCATAGCGAAACTTCGGAAATAAGTTGGATAGCGACGTCGAACGCAAGGCGTTGCGGAGACTCGTTGTGATTGGATGCGCGACGGCTTGACGCGACGCACAGAAATAATAGTCCCGATGAAACATACAAAACGAGAAATGCGATTTTTGAATCGCATCACGTGCAGTGACTTTATGGAATGAAATCAAGTATGTATCGAATATACGTATGCGATGAAATTTCGAGAACTGTTGCTAAGGATAAGTCCGATCGAGAGTACGAGATGGCAAGCATAGGATTAAATTTACTTGTCAGCTTTGTTCCAATTTGCTACGACTGGACTTGGTCAAAATACACATATCTTAGGGACGCCTTGAATATAGGTACGAATCTGAATCGAGTTGTATCCAAATTCAAATCGAGCTGCAGGGATGACTTGAAATGTTAGTGAAAAGCTTGCACGATATTATGAAATCGAACAACATTGGTGGGACGAGATCGTGATACGATCTGTGAAACACTTAGTCGGAGTGTTGGTTTTGGTTCGAGGACGAACCTTGTTTTGAGTGGTATATTCTGTAATGCCCCGCTCCGCACGGTGCATTACGCTAAAGGGTTGACTCAACGAGTCGCGTTGACGGAAGGAATGTATCGATGCAAAACGATACGAGAGTTAAGTTGTCCCGAGCAACGCTTCGAACTAAGTCGATACGAAGAGTTGCCTTGCCCGAAAGAATGCATCGAGTGAATCGATGCGAAGCGCCGCGTTGCCCCGAAGGATGAGTGCGTTGAATCGGCTCGAAGATTCTAAGAAATCGAATCGACCAAGGCGCATGTCCGAATCGATGCAAGTATTGATTTTAGTTGGTTTCGTGTGCAGGTTATACTTTGACGGGAAATATTAGAGGTCGATCTTTTGCAATATTTAGTAAGGGGTCCGCAAAATCAAATCGTCGCCTTACGACGGGCCGAGACTTGGGAACGCTAAGGCGAATTGGGCGTATAACTCAACGAAGCACGAAGTGCTCAAATGGCTAAGTCAGGAGAGTGACCGTGCAACAAAGTTAGGGAATCGAGCCGCATCGGCTCGGCGAAACAACAAAGGCATATCGACACAAGGTGGGAGGATTGACTTCTTTTTACTCCTTCATTCGATAAGTCATATATATCATTGTATGCTAAAGTTAACCTATCGATGCCAGGGGCATGGCCGATCGGAGATAAATCATAGTGTGAGTCGAACACTAAGTTAGAACAATTGAAATGAAACGTGCATCAATATGCACGAGTCGCTCTGGAACATTAGATATCGCTAAGGCGAGCGCCTCGGTGCGCAAACTGTAATCGGCGAGTGCCTTAGTGCACAAACCATACCGTGCCTTTGCGCACGTGTTAGACGGCTAGAACATTGAAAGACAATAGGCGAGCGCCCTAGCGTGCAGGCCCGAACATTGAATGCTAAGTTATTGAAACGAAATACGGTCGAAACGTGCCTACGTGCACGGAATAATACAAGATGGCTTCGTTACGAGAGAATACAGTTGTGGCATGAATGTGGTGGAACTGTCGGATATGACATGGTGCCTCGAAAGGTGTTCAAGACCCTCGGGTCGTTCGGTTGACGAGCATTGAGTTGAGGCACGATGCCATTGAATCATTGAAACGAAGTATGAAATGTAAGAACACAGAAAGTTAACGAAAGAGACGCGAGATGATAAAGTCTGAGTCTTGGACTCAAGGCTATGCTTGGTTGTTTGAATGATAAGGGCGTTGCATGGTCGAATGGGATGGACTTGAGATAATTGCGAGGATATCTTCCGTGCACGGAAACGTTCCCTCCGAACGGGCGCACCGGGGCACCGGGACCGTTCGGCCTAGGAGGGATATAATCTTTGATAGGCGCACATCTACGAATCATCCGATTAGCACTCGGTCGTAAATATGAGAAGCCGTAAATGATGGTAGGCACGCAGTAAGTTTCGGTTGTTGGGATTGCAACCCAACCCGTGAAACGCCGGGCTACCCAAATTCGAGAGAGAAAAGAAGGAGAGAAAAGAAAGTAAGGAAAAAGAAAGAAAAACTCCTTTAGTCCATTCCGGCGCGGATACGCCCACGACCTTCATATAGTTAAGGAACGATGGGTCGAAAGTGTAGGCGCAGATGCATCCCGCATAGAGATCCTGCTTAGAGATGCACATATAACATGACAGGGAAGGATTACGGCGTATTCACCTTGCGTCGGTGCAAGGACGAGTGCGTCGACTTGGTAAGAAGTCGCGCCACGAATCAAACACGAGATTGCTTGTTTGCTTGCCTATTTAATTCGATAACATGCTGCTATGATAACATGTTTTACGCCTTCGAATATGCCATGAAATTGACCCTAAGGAGAACATAGCAAGATCATAAGCTAAGTTGCATGATTTAACATAAAGATTAAAATGTCGGTTTGGAAAGATGATCTTTGCTTCAGTACATGCGAGGACGAACGTACTGATCCCCCGCCAGCTTCATGCAGGATGCAGGGAATGGATTACTCATGGCGAAGCGTTGCTTGAACGTGTTAAGGCTTGGAATGCCGAAGCGCATTGAAGCGTGCTATCGTATTGACGCTCGGACTACGAAGCTGGATTGATGCGGCCGAGATATAGAAGGCATGATGTATGGAACGGTGAAATCCTTTGTGGGCAAGAGAGAACCTGAGTGTTGTAGCCAATCTGGCATATATCGTTAGGCTATCGAAAGCCATTGTAATCTCAGTTTCGAATATCAATAAAGAGAATTGTTTCGTATACTCTGTTTTCCTTTCGTTGTTAATATCGAATCAAAAGTAACCATTTGAGAACTTGTCATCTTGCCTTGCACGAGCGCAACTCCAGGCTCGTGCGGCATCACGCCCCTGCGAGGACGATGATTCGGGTGATTCCGGGTCGGGGCGTGACATGAGCCACGGCGTCACATTCGGCATCCACGAGTTGTCGAATATTCCCTCTTTGGAGATCCTCGTAGACTTTAATGGATTCCTCCAGCTCGTCCAAAACATGCTCTAAATTAGAGCTGTCAAGACGGGCCGGCGGGGTGGGCCGGCCCGTAACCCACCATAACCCACCATTTGGCAGGACGGGGTGGGCCGACCTACCATTTTGGCAGGCTGGAAAAATTCTAACCCAGCCCAACCCACCGGCGGGCCGCGGGCTAGGCGGGCGGACCCGCTTAATTTTTTTAATTTTTTTATTATTGTTTTAGTTTCTTAAAAGGAAAAAAATTATATATATATTTTCTACTCACTCTCATATGCATCAAATTACAAGTAAAACAAGAAACATTGTAATAGTAGATATTTCTTTAAAACACCTTCATTTATGTAAATAAATGATCAAATTTAATATTTTATATGTCATTACTTGTCTTAAATGAGAATTTTTATCATTTATAATACATATCTCATATATGTGCTAAATAAAAAAAAATTATAAAAAATAGATAGCGGGCCAACCCACTTGGCCCGCGGGCTAGCCCACCGCGGGGCAGGCTACTAGTGGGCCAGCCCGCCTATGCCCGTCTAGGCCTGCCTGTTTGGAGGGCTCCCAAATGCTCGCCCCAACCCACCTTTTTGGCAGGCGGGACGGGCCGGCCCAACGGGCTTAGCCCATTTTGACAGCTCTACTCTAAATAGGTTGCCAGATCTCGGTCTCCAACAACATGAATACCTTCGATTATATAGGACGAAGGGTTTCTAATTGTCGAAAAAGGAACGTCATCTCTCTCCATCACCTTTTGAACCAAAGGCCTCAGAGATGTGTAGAAGGCATTGGTGAAAGAAGCCACAACAAATTTGTTTGTCGCTATGGCACCTAGAGTGGCCACTACTTCCATCCGAGTTTCTACTACTGCAGCAGTTGGAAGTATTCTAGATTGTGCATCAAGAGACCCGAATTTGGACATCTGGGATGGACTTCCCTTCTCCCACATGAGTTCCTCTGTCCAAAGGAAGCATTGTCGAACTAGTCGTTCCCACAGGTCCTTCTGCGATCAATATACACTATTGTTAGAACATTATCAAAGGAATTAAGGTAAATGAAAGTCAAAATTTTACCTGATCCTGGCAATACATATGGGGTTTCGTAGGGCATATCCATATCAGAGCGAAGCCTGGCCATGGCAGTTTTGGATACAGCCGCGTGACTACTTCCAGCTTCAGAACCGCCTGATAAGAAACAGCTGCTTCCAGCCCCTGATTCTACTTATCCAGTTGGGACAGTTTCTCCAGCATCCCTAACTTCAAAAACTTGATTAGTAGGGGTCTGAGTCTCTGCAACAATAGGGTTGGGATTTTTATCATTCTCAACATCTTCAGAAGCCATAATTCGATCTTCGTTATTTGTAGGCTGATCAGTTTTTGGGCTTAGATGCTCCTTCTCAACAGCAGGGTGCTCTTCACCCGCAACAGTTTGGTCTTCTCCGACTGTTAACTCTTGATTTAGCGGGACTTTAACCAAAGCTTGATCTCCTTCAACGGCGCTTATAGAATTATCTTCAAACACATCACCGTAGTCATAACCTTCGAGGGCCGCTATCATTTATCGATCCTCTTGAGAATGAGTAGGATTTTAGGCTACAGAAGGGACAACGACATCAGGATTAGGCAATTCCTCCAAAAGAAGTATAGTCTTTGGAATTCCTGGAGTTGGAGATGACATCATAATTCCTGCGACAGCTAACACAGTTACAGGAATAGTCATTACCAGAGCCGAAACGCTGTAGTGCTCCGCTCCCGTTGGGACGAAGCACTATGTACTAGGCTCGTGGCAAGTCAGACATGGTCGGGAACATAGATGGCTAGTCTGACTCAGCGACAAGTTTGGTATACGAAAACCATGGCATCAATAAAATTGATTTGGACGAGTGATATGAGTACCGTTCCAACTAATGAATCGGCTAATACTAAAATAAATCCTAGCTGTAGTAGACTGTGTCTTGGTGAATGAACTCTAAAGGGAGCGACGCAACCGGTCTGCTGTTGGTTTGTTGGTTTTCTTGGCTTTCTGAATAAATTGTTGCATGGGTTTGATAAGTGTGCTTTCGTGTCAATTTCTGAATGCGTCTTTAGGAATTTCAAATGAAGGGTTCTAATTCGATGCTCGTGCCGTTGCAGGAGTTTGTGTAACTGACGCTTGACCGTCGTGAAGCGTTCTCCTACTCTCGGTGCGATCTCTCTATGTGGGTGGTTCTTCGGCCCCTTCTTTTCTACTCCTTCCTGCCAACTACATTCTTAAAATTCAACGTTCAAATCGATGATGCTAACGGGATGTATGCTTTGCCACTAAGATCAAGAACTTGGGACAATATAGTAACTTAAAGAAGTTAACTCCGAATCCATAAGTTTCACGCTAAGTAGAGAGAAAAGATAAAGTTCTAGGAAAGAGATAGAATTTATTTCATGTTCTACAAAATATAATGAAGAGACATCGGTTGCGGTAACTACGCCTCGGAGAATTTGGTGCCTACGGGATGCTAAATCGGAATGTACGGCTTCGAGAAAAGAACCCTTGCACGAGTACAAATAATTATATGGTTTAATAATGTCTACGCTATGCAATTTACTTCATACGTATTAAAATGTTCATTCATTCGCATGGTCATGGAAGACTTGTGCACAAGGTGAGCTTTCCTCGAGACGGTACCCGGGACGCTAGGACCGAATCGGCCTAGGAGGAAATTATAGAATCGTGCTTCGGCGCGAGACATTGCGAGACCTCCAGTTAGGCTCGCAACCTGAACTGGTAGGGCGCGTCGCAATGCTTCATAATCGTCCTTCATGGTGTCGATATCACCAATGACCGCATATAAGATAGATTGCATGCTCACCTATTATCTTGTGCAGGTGGTAAGTATTATGTATATTTTGTGCAAGAAAAGAGCACGACTGTGGTAAGAATGATTAAAGTTGGTTATGTTGTTATCGTTTAAAACGTGCCTTCGATATGAACTGCAAATCATATAGTTCTAAATAGAAAGTTCACTTCGTATGCTAGAATCCTTAATAAGCAGTGTCGGTTTAGATGAGTGGGTTCGTCCCATCCACTAGCAAGTGTGCTAACCCCCAACTCCCCAAGTAACGAGCGCGCTACGGGAGCTCGAGACTAGACTGAAGCTGAAGAACGGGAGGCAGCTCGAAGCTCTCCTATTTTGAAGTATTTTGAAGCCCAATTCAGATCAAAGACTTTTGTTCAAATGTATAAAGGGGCATGAATGTATGGAACGCCGAAGATTATTTTATGGCAAGCTTGTCGAGAGTTTTCTTTTATGTTTCAAGATGTAGCCACAACGGCATATGTAATGTAAAAATGACCTTGCACATACTTTGTAAGTTTTATGAATGAAAAGCTAAATTTCTTCATATTCTATGTCTTCAACTCTCTGCACTGTTTAATTTCAATGCGTCGTATCAAAGGAAATATCAAGTGCACATTCTTGTCTTGTACAAGTCCAATAAAGACTTGTACGGCATCACGTCCTGACTCGTGGGATCGATTTATCTCGAATCAAGGCAATGACGACCGATTTAGACTGAAGTCGGGGCGTGACAAGTTGGTATCAGAGCATGGTTCACACCTCGGACCTCGTAAAAATACTTTCTTTTAGATGTTGTTACAATTTTTCAAAAACTATGCTTTTCGACATATGCGGCATGAAATAATCGTTCCATACATATAAGCCCATAGATATTTTGAGAATACCAATGGGTTTCCTCAATTTTGTAGGAATGCAGAAAAGAGTGGGTATCCTCGCTGTCAATGCCACGTTGATTAGCACGAATAGCACCGAAGATGCGACACCTAGCGAATCCGCCATGGAGCGATTATTGTGCCTCATGGAAGTCCAACAGCGCCAGGCGGAGATGCAGCAACGACAGCTGCAAGAACAGATCCAGGCCCAAATCAGCGCCCAACAAAAGTAGACGGAGGCCCTGACCCGGATCGTGAGTACCATAGTGACCCAACAGAACTCGATGACCGCCATGTCAGAATAAGAAGTGCAACCAGTAGCGACGAAGCATATGTCTTCCTCCTTCCTGCTCAAGGTAACCAAATTCAAGAAGATGAACCCGCCCATATTCAATGACCGAGCAGAGCCTGACGAAGTCATGTGGTGGCTAGTGAAGATTGAGGGTCTGTTCATTCTCCTCAATATCAAGGGGTCCAAGAGAGTCGGGTGTGCAGCCTTGCAGCTAAACCTGAGGGCCTATGACTGGTGGGAGGCGAAGAAATAAGAGCTCCAGGAGGCCAACCCCAATGCCAAGATCTCGTGGAAGACGTTCAAACTGGCCTTCCTCGAGCAATACATTCCTCGTGCCATTCGTGGATAGAAGGAAGAAGAGTTTATGTCCTTGAAGCAAGAAAACACGTCAGTTGAAGATTACGACGTGAAGTTCGCAAAGCTTACGAAATTTGCCGGGGCCTTTCTTCCGAACAAGGAGGCGTGGTACGAGCGCTTCCAACAAGGCCTGAATGATGATTTGCGTCGGGACGTTATGAACAAAACCTGTCAAACTTACAGAGAATCGTATAATGTCGCCCTTGATAGCGAGCGAATCTTCGGTCGAGCTTCGCAAAGGACTGGGTCAGGCGTCCGTAAGAACTTCAACAAGCGTCCTCACGATACGGGAGGCTCTGGTGTGCCAAAGCGCCAAAACACGTTCGAGTATCGGGGGCCTCATTCCGGTGTATGGTGCCATCGCTACGGCAAGATGGGACATGATCTAGCGGTCGATTGCCAAGGGGGATGCTTCAAGTGTGGCCAGTTAGGTCACAAGGCGATAGATTGTCGAATGGAGAGGGCGAACCAATATCCACCAAGGAACGTCCAGAACCAGAACAGGGCGTCTCCTTCCTATGGCACAAACATAGTGCCCGTGAACCCATAAAATTGCCATGGGGCGCAAGGCCGAGTCTATGCATTGACTCGGGACGAAGCGTTCGCGTTCGACACTATCGTGACAGGTATATTACTCTATAAAAATATGCCTGCTAGCGTACTGTTCGATTCGGGTGCTACGCATAGTTTCATATATGCCGACTTTGTAGAAGAGAATAATTATCCATACAACTTTTAGATATGAATCTTAGCGTTAGCACTCTATCGGGAGTAGATATTTGTAGGGATGGTTACATCTGCATCGGAGGGAAAAGTCTATCCTTGGAAGTTATCGTCCTCGACATCAAGGAGTACGATATAATCCTCGGTATGGATTGGTTGGGTGCATGCCACGCAACGATCGAGTACGCGGAGAAAAGAGTTGTGTTCCGTCTTCCGGGCGAAACCGAGTTCTACTATTCGTGCGGAGCAGCGTCAAAGACAGCAATGATGATATCGGCAATTTTGGCAAGGCGCATGTTGCATTCTGGTTGCAGCGGGTACCTAGCATCAGTTTGAGACACGAGAATGGAGATTGCAAGCACGGCCCAGACTGAAGTCGTGATAGAATTTTCTGGTGTGTTCCCAGGCGAGTTACTAGGGATGTCGCCGAACCAAAAGATAGAATTCAGCATCGACACCTTTTCGGACACTCGACCGATATCTAAAGCACCCTATCGAATGGTGCCGGCAGAGCTGAAGGAACTGAAAGTACAACTACAAGAGTTGCTAGATCGCGGATATATTCGTCCTAGTGTCTCCCCGTGGGGTGCTCCAGTGTTGTTTGTAAGGAAGAAGTGTAAAACCCCTAAATTTTTACTACGATTTTGAAATTTTATTTTTAGTATTGATTTTTTGTAATTATACGACGAGTGCGAGTACGTACATACGTGATATTTATTCATTTAGTTATTTTACGTAAAGAATTTATTATAGATTTCGTAAATATAGTAAATAGTTTGATTTTGAAATATATAAAGAGTAAGTAATTTGTATATAAACATTTTTTACAAATATTTAGTCAAATGTTTTATTTTTATTACTATAAAAATGATTTATATAAGTAGAAGTAATGCTTTAGAGAAATAATACTTTTATTCTATTTTACATGCAAGGTGGATGGAAATTATTTCCATACATATTTTGAGTTTCAAAAACTAATCGATATTATTATTTGTTATTTACATAAATGTATTGTAAGTTATTTTCTATTAATATTTAAATACTTATTTTAAATTTTTGAAATTAATTATTATTATAATTTTAGTGTTCAAAAATATTTTTTTAAATTTTTTGATTAGAATTTAAATTAATTATTATGAATTATAAATACTAATTTATTTTTATGGATCCTATTTTTAATGTAAAGATGGATTTACTTAGATTTAATTTGATTCAAATTTGGATTGAATTCACTTTAAAACTATTTAAATTATATTTATCTATTGGGGTTTTAAATCAATTCTAATCCTTATCCAACTGGGAATTCCCACATCCTATAAATAGGCAGGTACTCCTCCATAAATTCCAATTACTCCACAAATATTTCTCCAATCCTAACCTCGTGCATCGTGTCCATGTCCCCTCCCCGCCCAATTTTTATTCCACATTTTACTTATACAGCATTCCTCCTTCGTGTCCGACATACCCGGACAAACACAAATTCTATTCCTAACCTAACCCCAAACCCACGGCCAGCCTTCCGTTCTCTGTCCGCCGCCACCGTCACCGACGAGAAACCATTATTGCTGCCTCCCTGACCACAGCGGCACCGCCACTATCACCAACCCTCGGACAACCCGGCCTCCATCATCGTCAGTCCTGCCCACCCCCTTCTTCCTAACATCTCCTTCAACCACCGTTCCACCCGGCCAACCCCGGCCAGTGGTCACCCCGTCGAAACACCCACTGGCCCCAACAACTTTGGCCGGAACCCTCCAAAACCACCATCAAACACCAACAGCTAAATAAAGAGAAAACCCAATTTAATATACACCCTCCACCACCACTACTTTCCTCCGTCGGCCGGATCCGCGAGCGCCGACCCCGGCGCCTCCGCCTCCGCGAGTACCGCATCCCCTCCGCGCTGTCATCGGCGACGTCCCGCGCCGATACCCCGCCACGGCGTCCCTCAGCCGACCCAACCTCCAGCGCGCCTCTTCGAGCGTACGTCCACCCCGTCGGACAACCGAACCTTCTCCCCGTTTCTCCACCATTTTTTCCTCCGCTCTGCCGTCGAGCTGGAGTAGGAGAGCTCCACTCTTCTCCCGATCTACTCCACCGCCCGAGCCCTCTCCTCCATTCGCGCAGCACGCCGCTCCCTTCGCCAAGCCGGTGCTGCGCTCCGGTCATCCATGCGTCGCTCACGCATGCAGGTGTCCCGGTGGAACCCCTCTCCGTCCGGCGCCGCCCCCCACTTCCTCCGCCATCGTCTCCCTCTCTCGATCTCTCGCCGACCTCTCTCCATCTCCCTCAATCTTCCTCTCCACCATCTCAAACTCGCTCTCCATTATTCTCTCTATCTCTCCCTCCTCTTCTTCAACCCTGGGAAGAGCTCTCTCGACCGTTCCTATCTCTCTCTCTCTGGCTTTCCTTTTCTTTAGGTTAATTTTGTTTTGAATAGTAGCTTCTCATGAAATAAGAGAGAGTACTTTCACTGACCCTATTATTCTCTTTCTTATATTGTTCTCCTCTCCCCAAGTGCTTTCTTTTATTATTTATTATGAACACTCTCTCTCTTATTTTCAACTCAAGTGGAGAGAGTAGTGGATATTTGTTTTAGCATTATTATTTTATTACTATTTTATTCGTTTAAATATCAGTTTGTATTGTATAGTATGTGTGATAATATATATACAGGTATATACAAATAGTAGAATACAATGACTATTATTATTATTATTATTATTATTATTATTATTATTATTATTACCACTGGTTTACTAGTTTTAATATTATATCGCTAAATTATATTATCGTATTATTTTAGGGGATTTTAAAATATGGTTTTTACTTAAAAATATATATATTTATAGTCTTTTAGGTATTTTCCAAAGACAATTTTTATCTAAAATATATTTATATTATTTCTATGGTATTAAATATGGTTGAAATATTTCATACCTAAGTAAATTATAGTTTTGATTTTTCGTGACTTTTATCTAAAAACTATTTTAGTAATAAAATATAGTTTCAAATATAATTCCAAAATAGTTATATATACAAATTTCTTCGATTATTCAAATATTATCCCTTGCTAGTCATATTCCTACCTTCTCACAAATCTCAGACTACTTTATATCGTCCCTAGTCAATTTGACTATTCCGGACTCAATGACATAATCTGTCCCAGCGATAGAGATCATCTTACGTACTTTTGGGCATCTATGATTATTTTGTGCCAACACAGTCATACGCGTGTCAACTGCAACCAACTCAAGTCCATGCCATCATCATAGATTGTTATACATATTTGTGTCACCGAAGCCATATGTCGTGCCACCTTGATCATCGTACCACACCAGGCGACCTACCAGGCAAGTATACCTTGCTAATTAACTGTCAAATTATTTATTTTCTGTATTATTTATTTTGTTTCATATTGTTAGTTTTCTTTATTATAAACTGCGCATCCAAGCCATACTTGGGTGCAAGCGACTCTATTAGTCATTTTACTTTAATATATGCATGTTAACTTAGTTTTAGCGGACTATCTTCTTGTTGTGGGATATTCTTATATCTTCCTTGGCCATGACACACACACTACACGATTGGAGACAGTTGCTAGGGACACGACTTATGGACTGGCCCTCTCTAAAGTCGTGTGACGGATAGATGATCGTAACTGCTATGACTAGGGTTTTAGAGACTCAAGCAGTTACAAAACTGGACGAGCCATGGACATGACTTGAACAGTGTAGAAAATATTGGGGAAGGACAGTCGCTAGTGTGTATGGGAATCCAAACAGGTAAACCATAGTCTCCGGAAGGAACTGTGGCGATTTATTTGCAGATGCCCTCTGATATTTTAGACGTTACGGACGGATACATATGACTGGATGCCAGTTACGTATACTTAGCCTAAAATCCCACCCATGCGTATGAAAGTTGTCCTCTAAATTGTACATTAGGCGGTTAGAATCTCCTTACATATTTGTGTCTAGGATAGTCTTTTATATATTATTATTCTGACAGTTCATATTAGCTTGTTTTTCCTGTATCTTGCTACGTCCGTCTGAGGACCTGGTTATTCTCCAGGGGTGTGCTTTCATGATTCACTGCAGGTTTCTAGCCAAGGCCGTGATTCTCTCCATTCTTTCGAAGACGATTGTGCTTGGTTCGTCTTGCCATTTTATGGACTGATTCTTGTACATTTCTTTCATTAAGATAGTTGGTAGTGGACTTTGTCTCCGCCCAACGATTGTATCATAAATATTCAAGTTGATTTTTATATGATTATTCTTTTCATTGTGGATAAGATTTAGTTTGTCTTGGATTACTGCATTTTACAGCTTATG
Source organism: Iris pallida (assembly GCA_029216955.1). Taxonomy (NCBI): domain Eukaryota; kingdom Viridiplantae; phylum Streptophyta; class Magnoliopsida; order Asparagales; family Iridaceae; genus Iris; species Iris pallida. The sequence goes on along the minus strand of JANAVB010011998.1, from coordinate 2,673,143 downwards.
TATATACAAGACTCCTGTACTTCGTATGTATACAGCTGGCATATCTACGTACTTAGTCCTACGTATTTTGGGACTGAGGTATTACATTTTTTTGTGGTGGCCCATGCAGGTCAAGATAAATTGTTTGGTTACTTTACTGTACCAGTAAGCCTGCGTATGGCATTAGAGTCTAGGGTCTCATCCACATACTTGACCGCCTTCTCCTCGAGTTATATCTTGCTTGATCTCTTCTATCGTGATTCGTGCCCTTCTTTCGTGCTTGATAGAGATTAATAAGATAACTCATACTAGGTGGACATGACCCATTGTTCTATCACCATACTAGTTTAACTCTTGTAAGTTGGATAGAATACCTCATGACCAAGCATTGCCTTCATCCTTATGACTCATTATAGTAGATACTAAGTGGATTACCTAGACTATAAATTTTTAAAGACCATACCTTATTGGTTGACCAAAGCCTTAGACAAGGAGACAATAGGTCGACTGCATATGCACCAAACAAGACTTAGATTCTTAAGTAGTTCGAACTAATTCTAGTCTCTTTCAATAATAACCTCACGTGCCTATATTTTACCATCTTGACTAATGTTGCTACTATAGCCTAGTTTTGCAAGTTTAACCGTTATCAAACTTGTTCAAGACACATGCTATTGAGCGCGCGCTCACTAACATATTGTCTAGTCAGAACCGGTGCATGATGGTCTGATCAACCGAGCGCACTTTGCTCCGCTTTTATTTATCGTTCTATGTGGATGGGAACATAGCTAAAACTTGCCCTCTAGAGTTCCATCCGTGACAGCCTTGGCAACTCTTTTGAAATTATTCACGCCTTTGAACCACGTGTTCGTATTCAATAAACATCTCCTTCGAACTCTTATTCGTTTTTGTCTTTCACTTAATTTGGAAGGACAGAACACTCGTACTTGATAGATAGAAACCAAGTGTTCCCCAATGACCATAATAGTTATAGTTAGCCATCAACCAAGCCATGTGTTTACAACCTCGCCTCGAGTTATTCGCCCTACCCTTCGACTCTTGATCATGATCTCTAATCATTTGAAATTTAGAAATGACTAGAATTATTTTCTTAACACCGCTAAAACCTAGACGAGTATTTTCTCCCTAGGAAACCACCTATCCTTGATCTCAAATCAATTTACCACCCCTTATTGACCATTAATCTTTGCCTCTTCTTGCGTTAACCCGCGACCATCAATTACTCCCTAAATTAAATTCGTGATTTATTTCCGCAATTATCAAAATCACGATTTTCTAATGTATGTATTTATCGTTGTGACTTGATTGTTCCTCATTGATATACCCTTGTACCCTCTCAACCCCCTACTTATTTTTTTTCGAGGACGAAATTCTTGTAAGTTGGGTAGGATGTAAAACCCCTAAATTTTTACTACAATTTTGAAATTTTATTTTTAGTATTGATTTTTTGGTAATTATACGACGAGTGCGAGTACGTACATACGTGATATTTATTCATTTAGTTATTTTACGTAAAGAGTTTATTATAGGTTTCGTAAATATAGTAAATAGTTTGATTTCGAAATATATAAAGAGTAAGTAATTTGTATATAAACATTTTTTACAAATATTTAGTCAAATATTTTATTTTCATTACTATAAAAATGATTTATACAAGTAGAAGTAATGCTTTAAAGAAATAATACTTTTATTCTATTTTACATGCAAGGTGCATGAAAATTATTTCCATACATATTTTGAGTTTCAAAAACTAATCGATATTATTATTTGTTATTTGCAAAAATATATTGTAAGCTATTTTCTATTAATATTTAAATACTTATTTTGAATTTTCGAAATTAATTATTATTATAATTTTAGTGTTCAAAAATATATTTTTTAAAATTTGTTGATTGGTATTTAAATTAATTATTATGAATTATAAATACGAATGTATTTTTATGGATCCTATTTTTAATGTAAAGATGGATTTACTTAGATTTAATTTGATTCAAATTTGGATTGAATTCACTTTAAAACTATTTAAATGAATATGGTATTTATCTATTGGGGTTTTAAATCAATTCTAATCCTTATCCAACTGGAAATTCCCACATCCTATAAATAGGCAGGTACTCCTCCATAACTTCCAATTACTCCACAAATATTTCTCCAACCCTAACCTCGTACATCGTGTCCATGTCACCTTCCCGCCCAATTTTTATTCCACGTTTACATATACAGCATTCCTCCTTCATGTCCGACATACCCGGACAATCACAAATCCTATTCCTAACCTAACCCCAAACCCACGGCCAGCCTTCCGTTCTCTGTCCGCCGCCACCGTCGCCGACGAGAAACCATTATTGTTGTCTCCCTGACCACCGTGCCACCGCCACTGTCACTAACCCTCGGACAACCCGGTCCCCATCATCGCCAGTCCTGCCCGCCCCCTTCTTCCTGACATCTCCTTCAACCACCGTTTTACCCGACCAACCCCGGCCAGTGGTCACCCCGTCGAAACACCCACTGGCCCCAACAACTTCGGCCGGAACACCCCAAAACCACCATCAAACACCAACAGCTAAATAAAGAGAAAAACCCAATTTAATACACACCCTCCACCACCACTACTTACCTCCGTCGGTCGGATCCGCGAGTACCGACCCCGGCGCCTCTGCATCCGCCTTCGCGAGTGTTGCATCCCCTCCGCGCTGTCACCGACGACGCCCCGCGCCGATCCCCCGCCACCGCATCCCTCAGCCGGCCCAACCGCCAACGCGCCTCTTCGCGCGTACGTCCACCCTGCTGGACCAACGAACCTTCTACTCGTGTCTCCGCCACCTTTCCCTCCGCTCCACCGCCGAGCTGGAGTAGGAGAGCTCCGCTCTTCTCCCGATCTACTCCACCGCCCGAGCCCTCTCCTCCGTTCGTGCAGCGCGCCACTCCCCTCGCCAAGCCGGTGCTGCGCTCCGGTCGTCCCTACGTCGCTCATGCATGCAGGTGTCCCGGTGGAACCCCTCTCCGCCCGGCGTCGCTTCCGACTTCCTCCGCCATCGTCTCCCTCTCTCGATCTCTCGTCGACCTCTCTCCATCTCCCTCGATCTTCCTCTCCACCATCTCAAACTCGCTCTCCATTGTTCTCTCTATCTCTCCCTCCTCTTCTTTAACCCTGGGAAGAGCTCTCTCGACCGTTCCCATCTCTCTCTCTGGCTTTCCTTTCCACTAGGTTAGTTTTATTTTGAATAGTAGCTTCTCATGAAATAAGAGAGAGTACTTTCACTGACCCTATTTTTCTCTTTCTTATATTGTTCTCCTCTCCCAAGATGCTTTCCTTTATTATTCATTATGAACACTCTCTCTCCTATTTTTAACTCAAGTGGAGAGAGTAGTGGATATTTGTTTTAGCATTAATATTTTATTACTATTTTATTCGTTTAAATATCAGTTTGTATTGTATAGTATGTGTGATAATATATATACAGGTATATACACATAGTAGAATACAATGACTATTATTATTATTATTATTATTATTATTATTATTATTATTATTATTATTATTATTATTATTATTATTATTATTATTATTATTATTATTATTATTATTATTATTATTATTATTATTATTATTATTATTATTATTATTACCAATGGTTTACTAGTTTTAATATTGTATCGCTAAATTATATTATCGTATTATTTTAAGGGATTTTAAAGTATGGTTCTTACTTAAAAATATATATATTTATAGTCTTCTAGGTATTTTCCAAAGACAATTTTTATCTAAAATATATTTATATTATTTCTATGGTATTAAATATGGTTGAAATATTTCATACCTAAGTAAATTATAGATTTGATTTTTCGTGACTTTTATCTAAAAACTATTTTAGTAATAAAATATAGTTTCAAATATAATTCCAAAATAGTTATGTATACAAATTTCTTCAATTATTCAAATATTATCCCTTGCTAGTCATATTCCTACCTTCTCACAAATCTCGGACTACTTTATATCGTCCCTAGTCAATTTGACTATTCTGGACTCAATGACATAATCTGTTCCAGCTATAGAGATCATCTTACATACTTTTGGGCATCTACGACTATTTTGTGCCAACACAGTCATACGCATGTCAACTGTAACCAACTCAAGTCCATGCCATCATCAGAGATTGTCATACGTATTTGTGTCACCGAAGCCATATGTCGTGCCACCTTGATCATCGCACCACACCAGGCGGCCTACCAGGCAAGTATACCTTGCTAATTAACTGTCAAATTATTTATTTTCTGCATTATTTATTTTGTTTCATATTGTTAGTTTCCTTTGTTATAAACTGCGCGTCCAAGTCATACTTGGGTGCAAGCGACTCTATTAGTTGTTTTACTTTACTATATGCATGTTAACTTAGTTTTAGCGGACTATCTTCTTGTTGTGGAATATCCTTATATCTCCCTTGGCCATGACACACACACTACACGATTGGAGACAGTTGCTAGGGACACGACTTATGGACTGGCCCTCTCTAAAGTCGTGTGACGAATAGATGATCGTAACTGCTATGACTAGGGTTTTAGAGACTCAAGCAGTTACAAAACTGGACGAGCCATGGACATGACTTGAACAGTATGGAAAATATTAGGGAAGGACAGTTGCTAGTGCGTATGGGAATCCAAACAGGTAAACCACAGTCTCTGGATGGAACTGTAGCGATTTACTTGCAGATGTCCTCTGACATTTTGGACGTTACGGACGGATACAGATGACTGGATGCCAGTTATGTACACTTAGCCTAAAATCCCACCCATGCGCATAAAAGTTGTCCTCTAAATTGTACATTAGGCGGTTAGAATCTCCTTGCATATTTGTGTCTAGGATGGTCTTTTATATATTATTATTCTGACAGTTCATATTAGCTTGTTCTTCCTGTATCTTTCTACGTCCGTCTGAGGACCTGTTTATTCTCCAGGGGTGTGCTTTCATGATTCACTGCAGGTTTTCTAGCCAAGGTCGTGATGCTCTCCATTCTTTCGAAGACGATTGCGCTTGGTTCGTCTTGCCATTTTATGGACTGATTCTTGTACATTTCTTTCATTGAGATAGTTGGTAGTGAACTTTGTCTCCGCCCAACGATTGTATCATAAATATTCAAGTTGATTTTTATATGATTATTCTTTTCATTGTGGATGAGATTTAGTTTGTCTTGGATTACTGTATTTTACAGCTTATGTATACATAGAAGACCCCTGTACTTCGTATGTATACAGCTGGCATGTCTACGTACTTAGTCCTATATATTTTGGGACTGGGGCGTTACAAGAAGGATGGATCGATGCGGCTGTGCAATGACTATCGGGAACTTAACAAAGCCACGGTACGAAGCAAGTACCCATTGCCAAGGATAGACGATTTGTTTGACCAGTTGCAAGGAGCGACGGTGTTTTCTAAGTTTGATCTTCGCTCAGGCTACCATCAATTGAAGATCAAGTCCGAGGACTTGCCGAAGTCCGCCTTCCGAACTCGATATGGTCACTACGAATTTCTAGTCATGTCCTTCGGCTTAATAAATACTCCTGCTGCTTTCATGGATCTGATGAACCGGGTGTTCCGACCGTTCATAGAAAAATTTGTCGCCGTATTCATCGATGACATTCTCATATATTCGAAGTTCAAGGACGAGCACGTGGAGCACTTGAGGAAGGTACTACAGACTCTGCGTGAACACCAACTTTATGCCAAGTTAAGCAAATACGAGTTCTGGATGAGCAGCGTGACATTCCTTGGGCACATTGTTTCAGCTGAATGTGTCACTGTGGACCCAAAAAAAATTAAAGCGATAGTTGAATGAAGTGGCCTACCTCAGCAGGCGACATCCGATGTTTTTTCGGCTTGGCAGGCTACTACCAAAGATTTGTGAAAGACTATGGCAAGATTGCGTCGCCTTTGACTCGCCTCACCCAGAAGGGAGTCGCATTCGAGTGGAACAACGCCTGTGAATCCAGCTTTCAAGAGTTAAAGAAACGGCTCATCTCAGCGCCGATCCTAGCACTTCCGGACGGACCAGAAGGATTTCAAATATTTAGCAATGTATCGCAAACTGGTTTGGGATGCGTACTTATGTAAAGGGATAAGGTGATTTTATTTGCTTCGAGATAATTAAAGCAACACGAGAAGAATTATCCTACGCATGATCTTGAGCTGGCGGCGATTGTGTTCGCATTGAAGCTACGGTGGAACTATCTTTATGGTGTGGCTTGCAGCATCTATATGGATCACAAAAGCCTCAAATATATCTTCACCCAACGGGACTTGAACTTACGGCAGCGGTGCTGGCTCGAACTCATCAAAGATTATGATTTGGCTATCGAGTACACGTCAGGTAAGGGAAACGTCGTAGCGGACGCTCTGAGTAGAATGTTTGCAGGATGCCTGTCGACCAACCACGACATACAGTGAGGCTTGGCAGAAATGGGTATCGAACTCCGAATTCGCTACCGTGGGGAATGATCGGCCCAATTGTACCTTGAGTCGAGCTTGTACAATAAGATAAAGACCATACAGGAGGACGACCCATTCCTGAAGAAGATGCAAGAGCTGATTTTGACGGGACAGGCGACCGACTTTGTGGTGGATGAGGGCAAAATGACACAGATGAAAGGGAGGATATGCGTGCCGGACCATGCCGAACTTAGAAAAGAGATTCTAATAGAAGCCCATTATGCGAAGTACTCGTTGCAACACGGGAGTACCAAAATGTACAAGGACTTGCGTACGACCTTTTGGTGGCACGGCATGAAGAAAGACGTGGCAACTTTTGTGTCACAATGCATGGCTTGTCACCAGGTGAAGGCCGAGCATCAAAGACCAGGCGGGGAGCTACAGAACCTCGACATTCCAGTATGGAAATGGAATGACATCTCTATAGATTTTATCATGGGCCTTCCGAAGACGTCGAGGGGATATAATGCAATTTGGGTCATTGTCGTTCGATTGACCAAATCCGCTCATTTTATCGCTATCAAAGCATCATGGAGCGTCGATCGGTTAGCTCAGATCTATATCAATGAGATTATCCGACTGCACGGGGTACCTGCCACAATCATTTCAAACAGAGATTGGCAATTCTTATCAAGTTTTTTGACGAGCCTGCAAGCGGCGATGGGCACTAAGCTGAAGCTTAGCTCCGCGTACCACCCGCAAATCGATGGCCAGACATAAAGAGAATCAAATCTGGAAGATAAGTTACGTCTGTGTGCGATAATTTAAAGACTAGTTGGGACACGCAGTTGCCGCTCGCGGAGTTTACGTACAACAACAGTTATCAATCGAGCATCCAGATGGCTCCCTACGAGGCACTTTACGGAAGGAAATGTCGATCTTCGATTTGCTGGGACGAAGTCGGGGAGTGACAGGTGCTCGGACCATAACTAGTCGAACAAGCTATTGAGAAGGTCCGCATGATTCGAGATAGGCTCCGTATTGCTCATAGTCGGCAGAAAAGTTATACGGATACTCATTGACGACCGTTAGAGTTCTTGGTTGGGGACCATGTATTCTTGAAGGGGTTTAGACGTATCTAACGACGACCGTTAGAGTTCTTCGTATGATAGAATCCTTAATAGGCAGTGTCGGTTTAGACGAGTGGGTTCGTCCCATCCACTAGCAAGTGTGCTAACCCCCAACTCCCCAGGTAACGAGCGCGCTGCGGGAGCTCGAGACTAGAATGAAGTTGAAGAATGGGAGGCGGCTCGAAGCTCTCCTATTTTGAAGCATTTTGAAGCCCAATTCAGATCGAAGACTTTTGTTCAAATGTATAAAGGGGCATGAATGTATGGAACGCCGAAGATTATTTCATGGCAAGCTTGTCGAGAATTTTCTTTTTTATTTTCAAGATGTAGCCGCAATGGCATATATAATGTAAAAATGACCTTGCACATACTTTGCAAGTTTTATGAATGAAAAGCTAAATTTCTTCCTATTCTATGTCTTCAACTCTCTGCACTGTTTAATTTCAATACGTCGTGTCAAAGGAAATATCAAGTGCACATTCTTGTCTTGTACAAGTCCAATAAAGACTTGTACGGCATCACGTCCCGACTCGTAGGATCGATTTATCTCGAGTCAAGGCGATGACGACCGATTTAGACTGAAGTTGGGGCATGACAAGTTGGTATCAGAGCACGGTTCACACCTCGGACCTCGTAAAAATACTTTCTTTTAGATGTTGTTGCAATTTTTCAAAAATTATGCTTTTTGACAGCGGCATGAAATAATTGTTCCATATATATAAGCCCGTAGATATTTTGAGAATAATAACGGGTTTGCTCAATTTTGTAGGAATGCCGAAAAAAAAGGGGTGTCCCCGATGTCAACGTCACGTTGATTAGCACGGATAGCACCGAAGATGCGACACCTAGAGAATCCACCATGGAGCGATTACTGCACCTCATGGAAGTCCAAGCGTCAGGCGGAGATGCAGCAACGACAGCTGCAAGAACAGATCCAGGCCCAAATTAGCGCCCAACAAAAGTAGATGGAGGCCCTGACCCTGATCGTGAGTACCATAGCACCCAACAGAACTCGACGACCGCCATGTCAGAAGAAGAAGTGCAACCAGTAGTGATGAAGCATATGTTTTCCTCCTCCCTGCTCAAGGCGACCAAATTCAAGAAGATGAACCCGCCCGAATTCAACGGCCGAGCAGAGCCTGACGAAGTCATGGGGTGGCTAGTGAAGATTGAGGGTCTGTTCAATCTTCTCAACATCAAGGGGTCCAAGAGAGTCGGGTGTGCAGCCTTGCAGCTAAACCTGAGGGCCTACGACTGGTAGGAGGCGAAGAAACAAAAGCTCCAAGAGGCCAACCCCAAAGCCAAGATCTCGTGGAAGACGTTCAAACTGGCCTTCCTCGAGCAATACATTCCTCGTACCGTTCGTTGACAGAAGGAAGAGGAGTTCATGTCCTTGAAGCAAGGAAACATGTCAGTTGAAGATTACGACGCATAGTTCGCAAAGCTTGCAAAATTTGTCGGGGCCTTTCTGCCGAATAAGGAGGCGTGGTGCGAGTTCTTCCAACATGGCCTAAATAATGATTTGCGTCGGAACGTTATAAACCAAAGATGTCAAACTTACAGAGAATCGTATAATGCCGCCCTTGATAGCGAGCGGATCTTCGGTCGAGCTTCGCCAAGGACTGGGTCAGGCGTCCGTAACAACTTCAACAAGCGTCCTTACGACGCGGTAGGCTCTGGTGTACCAAAGCGTCAAAACACGTTCGAGTATCGGGGGCATCATCCCGGCGTACGGTGCCATCGCTGCGGTAAGATGGGACATCTGGCGGTCGATTGCCAAGGGAGATGCTTCAAGTGTGGCCAGCTAGGTCACAAGGCGATAGATTGTCGAATAGGGAGGGCGAACCAATATCCACTAAGGAACATCCAGAACCAGAACAGGGCGTCTCCCGTCCATGGCACAAACGCAGTGCCCGTGAACCCACAAAATTGCTAAGGGGCGCAAGGCCGAGTCTATGCATTGACTCGGGACAAAGAATTCGCGTCCGACACTGTCGTGACAGGTATATTACTCTATAAAAATATGCCTGCTAGAGTACTGTTCGATTCGGGTGCTACACATAGTTTTATATCTGTCGACTTTGTAGAAGAGAATAAATTACCCATGCAACTTTTAGATATGAATCTTAGCGTTAGCACTCCATCGGGAGTAGATATGCCAGCCACTAAAATTTGAAGGGATGGTTACATCTGCATAGGAGGGAAAAGTCTATCCTTGGAAGTTATCGTCCTCGACATCAAGGAGTACAATATAATCTTCGGCATGGATTGGTTAGGTGCATGCCACGCAACGATCGAGTGCGCAGATAAAAGAGTTGTATTCTGTCTTCCGGGCGAAACCGAGTTCTTCTATTCGTGTGGAGACGCGTCAAAGATAGCAATGATGATATCGCCAATTTCGGCAAGACGTATGTTGCACTCTGGTTGCAGCGGGTACCTAGCATCAGTTCGAGGCATGAGAACGGAGATTGTAAGCACGGCCCAGACTGAAGTCGTGGAAGAATTTCTTGATGTGTTCCCAGACGAGTTGCCAGGGATGCCGCCGGACCGAGAGATAGAATTCGGCATCGATACCTTTCTGGACACTCGATCGATATCCAAAGCACCCTATCGAATGGCGCCGGCAGAGCTGAAGGAACTGAAAGTACAACTACAAGAGTTGCAATATCGTGGATATATTCGTCCTAGTGTCTCCCCGTGGGGTGCTCCAGTGTTTTTTGTAAGGAAGAAGGATGGATCGATGCATCTGTACATTGACTATTGGGAACTTAACAAAGCCACGGTACGAAACAAGTACCCATTGCCGAGGATAGACGATTTGTTTGACCAGTTGCAAGGGGCGACGGTGTTTTCCAAGATTGATCTTCGTTCAGGCTACCATCAATTGAAGATCAAGTCCGGGGACGTGCCGAAGTCCGCCTTCCGAACTCGACATGGTCACCACCAATTTTTAGTCATGTCATTCGGCTTAACAAATGCTCCTGCCGCTTTCATGGATCTGATGAACCGAGTGTTCCGACCGTTCATAGACAAATTTATCGTCGTATTCATCGATGACATTATCATATATTCAAAGAGCTAGGACGAGCACGTGGAGCGTGAACACCAACTTTATGCCAAGTTAAGCAAATGCGAGTTCTGGATGAGCAACGTGACGTTCCTTAGGCACGTTGTTTCAACTGAAAGTGTCACGGTGGACCCAAAGAAAATTGAAGCGATAGTTGAATGGAAGCGGCCTACCTCAGTAGGCGACATCCGAAGTTTTCTCGGCTTGGCAGGTTATTACCAAAGATTTATGAAAGACTTTGCCAAGATTGCATCGGCCTTGACTCGCCTCACCCAGAAGGGAGTCGCATTGGAGTGGAACGACACCTGTGAATCCAGCTTTCAAGATTTAAAGAAACGGCTCATCTTAGCGCCGATCCTGGCACTTCCGGACGGACCAGAAGGATTTCAAATATTTAGCGATGCATCGCGAACTAGTTTGGGATGCGTGCTTATGCAAAGGGATAAGGTGATTTCGTTTGCTTCGAGACAATTGAAGCAACACAAGAAGAATTACCCTACGCATGATCTTGAGCTGGCGGCGATTGTGTTCGCATTGAAGCTATGGCGGCATATTTTTATGGTGTGGCTTGCAGCATCTATACGGACCACAAAAGTCTCAAATATATCTTTACCCAACGGGACTTGAACTTACGACAGCGGCGTTGGCTCGAACTCATCAAAGATTATGATCTGACTATCGAGTACACGTCGGGTAAAGGAAATGTCGTAGCGGACGCTCTGAGTAGAATGTTTGCAGGATGCCTGTCAATCAACCGCGGCATACAGCGATACTTGGCAGAAATGGGTATCGAACTCCGAATTCGCTACCGTGGAGCACGATTGGCCCAATTGTACCTTGAGTCGAGCTTGCACAACAAGATAAAGACCGTACAGGAGGACGATCCATTCCTGAAGAAGATGCGCGAGCTGATTTTGACGGGAAAGGCGACCGACTTTGTGGTGGACGAGGACGGAATGACGCGGATAAAAGGGAGGATATGCGTACTGGACCATGCCAAACTTAGAAAAGAGATTCTGACGGAGGACTACTATGTGAAGTAGTCGTTGCATCCCGGGAGTACTAAAATGTATAAGGACTTGCGCACGACCTTTTGGTGGCACGGCATAAAGAAAGACGTGGCAAATTTTATGTCATAATGCATGGCCTGTCAACAGGTGAAGCTCGAGCATCAAAGACCAGACGGGTTACTACAGAACCTCGATATTCCAGTATGGAAATGGAGTGACATCTCTATGGTTTTAATCATGGGCCTTCCGAAGACGTTGCGGAAAAATGATACGATTTGGTCATTGTCGATTGATTGACCAAATTCGTTCATTTCATCGCTATCAAAGCATCATGGAGCATCGATCGGTTAGCTCAGATCTATATCAATGAGATTGTCCGACTGTACAGGGTACCTGGCACAATTATTTCAGACAGAGATGGGCGATTCTTATCACGTTTTTGGACGAGCCTGCAAGCGGCGATGGGCACTAAGCTGAACCTTAGCTTCGCGTACCACCCGTAAACCGACGGCCAGACAGAAAGAGTGAATCAGATCTTGGAAGATATGTTACGTCTGTGTGCGATAGATCTGAAGACTAGTTGGGACACGCACTTGTCGCTCACGGAGTTTGCGTACAACAGTTAGCAATCGAGCATCCAGATGGCTCCCTACGAGCCACTTTACGGGAGGAAATGCCGATCTCCGATTTGCTGGAACAAAGTCGAGGAACGATAGGTGCTCGGGCCAGAATAGTCGAACAAGCCGTTGAAAAGGTCCGCATGATTCGAGATAGGCTTCATATTGCTCAGAGTCGACAGAAGAGTTATGCGGATACTCATTGACGACCGTTAGAGTTCTTGGTTGGGGACCATGTATTCCTGAAGGTGATGTCGATGCGGGGCATTATGCGATTCGGGGTAAAAGGCAAGCTGAGTCCGAGATTCGTAGGACCCTTCGAGATTCTCGAAAGAGTGGCGACAGTTGCTTACCGGATTGCGCTACCTCCTGCCCTTGCTGAAGTGCACGACGTCTTCCATGTCTTCCAACTTCGAAAGTACGTGCATGACCCAAATCATGTGGTTAGTTTCGATCAGTTAGAGCTGTGCGCCGATCTATCATACTCGGAGGAGCCCGTGTAAATTTTGGACCGTAAAGAAAAGATCCTGCGGAGCCGGTCGATGTCCTTGGTTCGCGTACTCTGGCGCAACCATTCAGTTGAGGAGTCGACGTGGGAACTAGAGGCGGAGATGAAGGAGAAGTACCCTTCACTTTTCGCCGACGAAGGTCAGACCCTTGTTCTTAAGTTTCAGGACGAAACTTTTTCTTAGTGGTATATTATGTAGTGCCCGCTCCTGTTGGGATGAAGCACTATATAATAAGCTCGTGGAAAGTCAGACATAGTCGGGAACATAGATGGCTAGTCTGACTCAGCGATAAGTTTGGTATACGAAAAACATGGCATCAATAAAATCGATTTGGACGAGTGATACGAGTACCGTTCTAACTAATGGATCGGCTACTACTGAAATAAGTCCTAGATACAGTAGACTGTGTCTTGGTGAATGAACTCTAAAGGGAGCGACGCAGCCGGTCTGCTATTGGTTTTGTTGGTTTTCTTGGCTTTCTGAATAAATTATTGTGTGGGTTTGATAAGTATGCTTTTACGTCGATTTCTGAATACGTCTTTGGGAATTTCGAAGGAAGGGTTCTAATTCGATGCTTGTGCCATTGCAGGAGTTCGTGTAACTGATGCTTGACCGTCGTGAAGCATTCTCCTACTCTCGGTGCGATCTCTCTAGGTGGGTGGTTCTTCGGCCCCTTCTTTTCTACTCCTTCCCGCCAACTAAATTCTTAAAGTTCAACATTCAAATCGATGATGCTAACGGGATGTATGCTTTGCCACTAAGATCAAGAACTTGGGACAATATAGTAACTTAGAGAAGTTAACTCCGAATCCATAAGTTTCACACTAAGTAGAGAGAAAAGATAAAGTTTTAGGAAAGAGATAGAATTTATTTTATGTTCTGCAAAACATAATGAAGAGACTTCAGTTGCGGTAACAACGCCTCGGAGAATTTGGTGCCTACAGATTGCTAAATCGGAATGTACGGCTTCGAAAAAAGAACCCTTGTACGAGTAGAAATGATTATGTGGTTTAATAATGTCTATGCTATGCAATTTACTTCATACATATTAAATTGTTCATATATTCGCATGGTCATGGACGACTTATGCACAAGGTGAGCTTTCCTCGAGACGGTACCCGGGACGCTGGGACCGAATCGGCCAAGGAAGAAATTATGGAATCGTGCTTCGGCACGAGGCATTGCGAGACCTCCAGTTAGGCTCGCAAGAACTGCTAGGGCACGTCGCAATGCTACGTAATCGTCCTTCATGGTGTCGATATCACGAATGACCGCATATAAGATAGATTGCATGCTCACCTATTATCTTGTGCAGGTGGTAAGTATTATGTATATTTTATGCAGGAAAGGAGCACGGCCGCGGTAAGAATGGTTAAAATTGGTTATGTTGTTATCGTTTAAAACGTGCCTTCGATATGAACTACAAATCATATAGTTCTAAATAGAAAGATCACTTAGTATGCTAGAATCCTTAATAGGCAGTGTCGGTTTACACGAGTGGGTTCATCCCATCTACTAACAAGTGTGCTAACCCCCAACTCTCCAGGTAACGAGCGCGCTGCGGGTGCTCGAGACTAGACTGAAACTGAAGAACGGGAGGCGGCTCGAAGCTCTCCTATTTTGAAGTATTTTGAAGCCCAATTCAGATCGAAGACTTTTATTCAAATGTATAAAGGGGCATGAATGTATGGAATACCGAAGATTATTTCATGGCAAGCTTGTCGAGAGTTTTTTTTGTGTTTTCAAGATGTAGCCGTAACGACATATGTAATGTAAAAATGACCTTGCACATGTTGGCCCATTCCATGGTCACACCCGATTTCGATAATCAATATACACTTAAGTCAATACACAAAATATAGAAAATGCTGCTAACCATTTCAGGATACATGAAATCAAATTCAACGGATGATGTACTGCATCAAACAAAGCGTCAACATCAATCAAATCTTCAGAAGACTTATTTCTCATTTTATTATGTATTTTATATTTTATTGAGTCTAGGATTTATTTTGTAAAATCAATTTTGGTAATACTGGCTTAGGGTTAAATCTGTCCACATTCCAAAAGCCTACCTATTTACCGTTTCGTATTTCATTTACAAAACATGTTCAAAAATATATTTTGAAAATAGCCTTTAAAAATGATTTTACAAATAACCAAAAACATATTTTGAAAACTGTTTTTACAAATGATTTTCAAATATCTCCTGACAGAACTCGTAACCGAGTTCGGCCCGAGTTCGGTCCGAACTCTGACCGAGTTCGGTCCGAACTCTGACCGAGTTCGGCCAAAAATAATTCAAACTTCTGTTGCCTCCAAATCAGCGAGCAACGTCTCTTTTGCGAGATATTTGCATCCGAACTCTGCCCGAGTTCGGTTCGAGAAAACACCTATAAATAGAGAAGAACTTTTCATTTCATATCATCAATTCATTCTTCATTCTCTCTTCTCTACTACTCAAGTGTTTTCAAACGATCTAAGATTTTCAAATCATACATATACACCTCTTAGCCAAAAGCCAGTACTATCAGAGTTGATTTAGAATCTTTTGGTGTTTCAAGAGTTGTAAAGAGGTCGTTCCAAGTTCAACAACTTTTCCTGTTGTGGAGCTGGTCGTGCGCTCGTCACCAAGCACGGTGTGTGTTGTGGAGCTGGTCTTGCGCTCGTCACCAAGCACGGTGTTGTAAGAGACTGCAAGCTCTCAGTTAAAGCTTGTGCCATAGTAGATTAACATCGAGCAAGTGTACTCGAGACTGGATTAGTCCTCTCAGAGGGATACCAGTATATATCGCTGTGTTACTAAGTTTGAATTCTCTATCTTTATTTACTGTCTCTTATATCTCTGCCATAGTTTAATTTTTAATTGGTGATTATTTTTTCGCTGCACACACACACTCTATTCACCCCCCTCTAGAGGTCTCAACGGTCCTACAATTGGTATCAGAGCAAGGTTATATTCTTATATAATATACCTTAGAGAGTATATATATATGGCAGCCGTAAAATCTATATTCAATGGTGAAGGGCAATCCACAAATAGACCTCCCCTATTTGATGGAACAAATTATACCTATTGGAAAACACGAATGACTTTCTTTCTAAAGTCTCTGGACTTTGATCTTTGGTCAATAGTCATTGATGGATATAAGAAGCCAGCACCCACAGTGGTTGAAGGCATTCTTATGGAAAAGCCTCATGACAAGTACATTGATGCTGAAAAAGCAAAGGCTAGTCTTGATGCTCGAGCCATGAATGCACTATTCTGTGCAATTGACAAAACCGAGTTCAACAGAGTTTCAACCTGTAAGACGTCTCATGAAATTTAGAAACTCCTTGAGGTAACCCATGAAGGGACTTCCCAAGTGAAGGAATCCAAAATTAGTAGACTGACACAGGAGTATGAATCTTTTAAGATAAAACTCGGTGAGTCAATTACACAGATGTTTACTCGTTTCCTTGATATAACTAATCCTTTACAATCTCTTGGCAAGGATTACAGCAATCACAAGAAGATCAGAAAAGTGTTGCGGGCTCTAACAAAGAACTGGAACCCAAAAGCCACAGCAATCATTGAATGAAACGATCTCACCACTATGACTCTGGAAACGCTGATGGGCAAACTCATGACCCATGAACTCGACTTGCAAGATTTTGAAGAAGCAACACCAAAGGAGAAATCTATTGCCTTCAAAGCTCAAGCAAGAAAATCAACATACAACGATTCCGATGAAGAATCGTCAAGTGGTGATGAACGAGCCCTACTTGTGAAGAACTTCAAGAGATATCTAAAGTTCACAAGCAGAAAGAAGAAAGATGTCCAAGAAAGCAACGAAGATGAAACTATATGCTTTGGATGCAAGAAGTCAGGGCATATGAAGAAGGACTGTCCAACCACCAAGAAAAGCAGTCCATACGATAGATCAAGATCAAGCAGAAAAGCAACATCTGGTCGAAAGTATGCCAACACAAGCATCTGGCACGAAAGCGATGCCAGTGATACAGAAGAAGAAGACATACCCTGCGGCAATACAAATGTTTGTCTCATGGCATTTGATAAGGTATCATCTAACCCTTTGTTTGATGATTTTACTTTCGATGAATTAGAGAATGCCTTTAGCGAACTACTTGAAGATCACAAAACTGTGCTCGACAAGTATAAGCAATCTCGAAAAGAGATTAAGGCACACACAACCGAGATAGCTAGACTGTCCAATCTGATTGAAGATATTAAAGAGACATCTACTACCGGTAACACGGAAGAGATAGCCAAACTCAAGGTAGACTATCATGAGGCTATCCTCAATATTGAAGAGAAAGAAAGGGACTATGTCAAAATACAAAAGCTTTATGACATAGAGAAGAAGATGCACTTAGTAACTGAACAAAGACTCCTAGATATGACTGCTAGATACGAAGAGTCTATTGCGATTTCTAAAAAGTTAGAAATCAAGTTAGGCAAACAGGCAATACCTGTGACACAGCCTAAGATTAGTCCTAATGCTAAGCATACACCTAAAAGGACTAAACACAAGAAAGCACAGAAGAAACACGAACATCATCATGCTTTTACTTATAGGTTCTCCAAACAAAACAAGCTTACAAACACAGTTTCTACCACTAAACTGACTTGCACATATTGTGGTACGCACGGACACATATCACAATATTGTCTTGTAAGAAAGCTTGTTGACTACCATACTTTAGTATGGAGATCTAAAGCTAATATGTGTGGACCCTTCAGAAAATGGGTACCAAAGGATTCATCTACTTGTCTTGTAGGTGGACCCTCAACCCTCTCATGCTAAAAGCAAATGGATCCTTGATAGCGGATGTTCGCGACACATGACTGGTGATGCATCTTTATTCGCTACGCTATCGATGAAGAAAGAAGGATATGTCTCCTTCGGAAATAACTTGAGAGGTGATATAATAGGTAATGGTACTGTAGGTATTTCTCCTTATCCAATAATAATGGATGTTTGTCTAGTAACTAAATTGAAACATAACCTATTGAGCATAAGTCATTTGGCAGATAATGATTATGGTATCAATTTTGTGAAAGATAAATGTACCATATATGATATGTCATCTGGTGATCCCGTATATAGAGGGATTAGAGAAGACAACATTTATGTTTTCTTTTTGAAGAATACTAATAATGCAGGAAGGTGCCTAGTAGCCAATCAAGATGAAAGTCGGCTATGGCACATGAGACTAGGACATGCAAACATGGATACTATCTCACGTCTAAATACAAAGAAGTTGGTAAGAGGACTCCCTAAAATTCCATTTAAGAGAGATATGGTATGTGCTGACTGCGAAAAGAACAAAGCATATAGATCTACTTTTAAATCCATCAATGCTGTAAGTACTTCAAGACCTTTGCAATTAATTCATATGGATTTATTTGGTCCTAGTAGAGTCGCTAGTCTTGGCGGTAAGCTCTACGCTTTTGTTATTGTTGATGATTTCTCTCAATTTACTTGGGTTTATTTCTTATCAAACAAAAGTGATGCAATTTTTGAATTTCAGATATTTTGCAAAAAGGTACAAAACGAAAAAGGCTTCATGATTACTCGTATCCGAAGTGATCATGGTGGCGAATTCGAAAATTCTGACTACAAAAAGTTTTGTGATGATAGTGGATATTACCACGAATTTTCTTGTCCTAGAACTCCCCAACAGAATGGTGTTGTGGAGTGGAAGAATCGTACTCTAAACGAAATGGCTAGAGTCATGCTGAATCAGTATAATCTTCCTAAATATTTTTGGGCAGAAGCTGTTAGTACAGCCTGTCATGTTTTAAATAGGGTGTTAATTCGACCAATATCGAAGAAAACACCATATGAGCTTTGGTTTGGAAGAATTCCAAACATTTCTTATTTTAAAGTTTTTGGTTGTTGCTGTTTTATCCTGAACACCAAGGATAACTTGGGAAAGTTCGACTCCAAAGCAGATGACAGAATATTTCTCGGATATGCTGCTAAGAGTAAGGGATATAGAATTTTCAATAAAAGATCTATGATTGTTGAAGAGACTATTAATGTTACCTTTGATGAGTTAAATAGTCACAGATCTAGTGACAGTGATGATGAAGATACACATACAAAGACCAAGAAGAGTTCTGAGAAAGATCTGACCCAAGAGGCAAGGGCTGATAAAAGTTCCGAAGATGCACGAACTGAGAAGAGCCTTGTGAAGGATATAGCCCAAAGATTTGAATCATTGAGATTCAAGCCAGATCATCCAGAAACTCTCATTATAGGTGATGTATCCAATGGTGTAAGTACACGTTCATCTCTTAAAGATTCTGAATTAGCAGCAAATGTAGCATTTATTTCAAAAATAGAACCTAAGAATGTAGATGATGCTTTTACTGATGAGTTTTGGATTTCTGCCATGCAAGAGGAACTTAATCAATTTGAGAGAAATCAAGTTTGGGAACTTGTTCCTAAACCAATTGGTCAATCTATAATTGGTACCAAATGGGTGTTCCGAAATAAACTCAGTGAAGATGGACAAGTTCTACGCAACAAAGCACGTCTAGTGGCACAAGGTTATAATCAAGAAGAAGGAATTGATTATGATGAGACCTATGCTCCTGTTGCTAGACTAGAAGCCATCCGTATGTTTTGTGCATTTGTATGTATTAATGATTTTAAACTTTTTCAAATGGACGTAAAAAGCGCATTTTTAAATGGATTTTTGAAAGAAGAGGTTTTTGTGAAACAACCCCCTGGTTTTGAAGATTTTTAAAAACCTGATCACGTCTTCAAGCTTAAGAAAGCACTTTATGGACTCAAACAAGCACCTCGTGCTTGGTATGAATGCCTAAGCGCCTTCTTACTTGATAATGGATTTTCTAAAGGAAAGATAGATACTACTTTATTTATCAAATCCATAAATGATGATATTCTTCTAGTGCAAATATATGTAGATGACATTATATTCGGTTCTACTAATGAAAAACTCTGTCAAGATTTTGCCAAGTGTATGCAGAGTGAATTTGAGATGAGTATGATGGGAGAGCTAAACTTCTTCCTAGGACTTCAAATCAAACAGCACTCGAACGGAACATTCATCAACCAAGCTAAATACACGAAGGACATACTAAAAAAGTACGACTTCGAAAATGTAAAGCCAATCGGGACGCCTATGGCTACATCTACAAAGCTTGATGCTGATGAAAGTGGCAAACCTGTCGATCAGCGTAAGTATCGAGGTATGATTGGTAGTTTATTATACTTAACTGCTAGTCGCCCTGATATAATGTTTAGCATTTACATTTGTGCACATTTTCAGGCAAACCCTAAGGAATCACATCTTAGTACCGTTAAGCGTATCTTCCGATACCTTAAAGGAACTTCTACAGTTGGCTTATGGTATCCCAAAACCAAATCTTTTGACCTTATAGGTTACTCGGATGCGGATTTTGCTGGATGCAAAGTGGACCGTAAAAGTACAAGTGGCACATGTCATTTCTTAGGAAAGGCCTTAGTCTCTTGGTTTAGCAAGAAACAAAATTCAGTAGCATTATCAACAACTGAGGCTGAGTATATCGCTGTAGGACGTTGTTGTGCTCAGATTTTGTGGATGAAGCAAACCTTAGAGGACTACAATCTGCACTACACTAATGTTCCTATTTATTGTGACAACACTAGTGCTATAAATCTGACTAAGAACCCTATTTGTCATTCACGCACAAAGAACATAGAAATTAGACATCATTTTCTTCGTGATCATCAACAACACGGGGATATCTGCCTAGAATTTATTGACACTGATCATCAACTAGCAGACATATTCACTAAACCATTGGCTGAAGACCGTTTTAACATTTTGAGGCGTGAGCTCGGCATTCTTGAATTCTCAGACTCATAATGTATATGGTAATTAAAATTGAATTTATGACTTGATACCTTTATTTATTTAACGAAAATTGTTTTTGGGCACAAACTTAAAAAGGGTATGTCTGTCACCACGACTACGGTCGAAGCGAAGCGGTATTTAAGAGTTTCCCGGTGAACCTCCGTTAGCTGGGACAACCCCTACAGTTAACCCAAAAATAATATTCGTTATTTAATATTACAGTCAAAGTTATTAAATTTCTTTTTTAAACCTACCAGAATGCATTGACTGTCTCGGGAATGCAAGTGGTCGAACTCGGCCCGAACTCTGACCGAGTTCGGACCGAATTCGGACCGAGTTCGGTCGGCGCTGTTATGGTTCCAGAAACGAACAGCCGGCCCTAGTGCATATATAAACCATCTCTTCTTCTACTTTTTCCATACAACAATTCGTGGAAATCCCTCTTCTCCTCCTAGATGCTTCTTCTCCTCTATCCTAGCAAGGTTCCGAAGAGATCTAGAAGTTCGATCATCTTGCTCCTCCATCCTTTTCTTCAAAAAGGTACTTTCTATCTATATTCTCATGGCCCCCAAGTGTCAAAGAGGAACCTCTTTCCAAGGTGCTTCCTCTTCTTCTGAATACACCCCTGCTAGTTTATTCAGTCCAGCACGACCTAGAGATCTCGATGAGTATGACGCTACTTTGTTCCCGGACAAAGATTTTTCGGATCTCTGGTTCGACTCTTTTTCTGGTCGTCGTATTTGTAATGGAGCTTTCGTAAACTTTACTACTTTCTTTGAGTATGCTCCAACTTTTGACCAACTTGGGTACCGAGATTTCTTCGAGGTACAGGACAATATTTATGACAACGCCGTCCGTATGTTTTACTGCAACCTGCAAGTAAAACCAAACAAAAATTTCTATTCTTGCATTGCTGGGCAAGAATTGGAATTCAGCGCCACCGACATCAGCGAATTTTTCTATATTCCTGATCTTGGTGATGCTTTAGTTGACATCTATCATATTCAATTCCCTGCTGATGTCACTCTTGCTTCCTTCAGGGAACTAATTTGTCATCCTAATCCTGTTCCCCGTAGAATTTTTGCCAAGAACTTGAATCAAACCTTCTATGAACTTCATCATATGGTTTTTTTCGTACTTCTTCCAAAGAAAGGTTCTACTGATGAATTAACCTTTATGGAACTATCAGCTTTATATCATATTCACTTTGGCATCCCATTCTCCATTCCCAAAACTGTGATGTCCTGGATGCTTAACTGCAAAAATGAAGGTAGGAATCTAGTCTATCCTATGCACTTAGCTTCTATCTTTCGACGTTTCGAGATTGATCTTGAGACGTGTGTCATCTCCTCTACTCCTGTCGAGCTGACTAGATCCCGTCGATTTTCTGCTCCACCTCTGCCTCCTGGAGCTCATCCTGCTCCAGCTGCTAATGCTGAGGTCCCTCCTGCTGATGCTCCTCCTGCTCCAGCCCCTGTACCAGGATTTAATCCGACATTCTATCAGCATTTTGATGACTTTGTTGCTGTCTCTACGCAACGTCATCTGGATTCGGAGTTCCGGCACATTTCTCAGGCCCAGGTGCTGAGAAATGGCATTGCTGACCTCCACTACAGCCTGGCTCATGATCCTGTCCATCCAGTCACCATCTTACCTCACCCTGCTTTTTCGGGTCCTCGATTTACTGATGAGGCTTCCTTTCAGTTTTTTGACCCGACTACAGCCTACTTTCCTCCTGAGGCTCCTGGTGCGGACGACCGTACGATGTGACGTGGATTCAGCTATGGGCTACTGGACATTTTGTTAGATGCAGATCAGTTGATGTAGTTTTTTTATTTCATGTCTAAACTGATTAGTTAGACATTTTTTATTGTACTTTTGGATTATTAGTGGAAAATTTCAAGACTATTTCAGTTTATTATGAGCTGTTCCTTTCTATATTAGTTGTTTCCATATGTTTATGCTGTGATTATATCTTTTTGCTTCACTTTGTCTTGTGTTTGTCTATTGTTGGCTTCACATATTACGGGGGAGCCAAGTCATTTTACTACTTGACAAAGGGGGAGAAAAAGAGTACAATACCAAAAAGCAAAGCATATACAAATCCAAATTCAAAATCAAATATATTTTTTTTCAGGTACTATGTATTTTGTTGTATTTTGTTCTATTTTATATAAATATATTTTGGTATAGACTCAAGTTTGTCAATTATCAAAATGGGGGAGATTGTTGGCCCATTCCATGGTCACACCCGATTTCGATAATCAACATACACTTAAGTCAATACACAAAATATAGAAAATGCTGCTAACCATTTCAGGATACATGAAATCAAATTCAACGGATGATGTACTGCATCAAACAAAACGTCAACATCAATCAAATCTTCAGAAGACTTATTTCTCATTTTATTCTGTATTTTATATTTTATTGAGTCTAGGATTTATTTTGTAAAATCAATTTTGGTAATACTGGCTTAGGGTTAAATCTGTCCACATTCCAAAAGCCTACCTATTTACAATTTCGTATTTTATTTACAAAACATGTTCAAAAACATATTTTGAAAATAGCCTTTAAAAATGATTTTACAAATAACCAAAAACATATTTTGAAAACTGTTTTTACAAATGATTTTCAAATATCTCCTGACAGAACTCGTAACCGAGTTTGGCCCGAGTTCGGTCCGAACTCTGACCAAGTTCGGCCAAAAATAATTCAAACTTCTGTTGCCTCCAAATCAGCGAGCAACGTCTCTTTTGCGAGATATTTGCATCCGAACTCTGCCCGAACTCTGCCCGAGTTTGGTTCGAAAAAACACCTATAAATAGAGAAGAACTTTTCATTTCATATCATCAATTCATTCTTCATTCTCTCTTCTCTACTACTCAAGTGTTTTCAAACGATCTAAGATTTTCAAATCATACCTATACACCTCTTAGCCAAAAGTCAGTACTATCAGAGTTGATTTAGAATCTTTTGGTGTTTCAAGAGTTGTAAAGAGGTCGTTCCAAGTTCAACAACTTTTCCTGTTGTGGAGCTGGTCGTGCGCTCGTCACCAAGTACGGTGTGTGTTGTGGAGCTGGTCGTACGCTCGTCACCAAGCACGGTGTTGTAAGGGACTGCAAGCTCTCAGTTAAAGCTTGTGCCATAGTGGATTAACATCGAGCAAGAGTACTCGAGACTGGATTAGTCCTCTCAGAGGGATACCAGTATATATCGCTGTGTTACTGAGTTTGAATTCTCTATCTTTATTTACTGTCTCTTATATCTCTACCGTAGTTTAATTTTTAATTGGTGATTATTTTTTCGCTGCACACACACACTCTATTCACCCCCCCTCTAGAGGTGCTCAACGGTCCTACAGCACATACTTTGCAAGTTTTATGAATGAAAAGCTAAATTTCTTCCTATTCTATGTCTTCAACTCTTTGCACTGTTTAATTTCAACGCTCGTGTCAAAGGAAATATCAAGTGCACATTCTTACCTTGTACAAGTCTAATAAAGATTTGTACGGCATCACGTCCCGACTCATGGGATCGATTTATCTCGAGTCAAGGCGATGACGACCGATTTGGCGAATCGGGGGGTGACAACGTTAACCTCTGCAAATGAAAAAGAACAATATCAAATTTCGGTTATACATGACTATGCGAAAATAATATTAAAAAAACTACCTTGTTGAAATGGCAAATCTTGTTTTGAAGGTAGCGGTGTCTCTGGTTCAGATAGAGTGGATGAAGAGCAACTCCTGGATGATCTCATCTGGTTGCTAGCAACTTCCTTCTAGGCTTTCGATGCAGAGGTGTTATTGGTTCTTCTTCGCGAATTTCTTCTGGAGCAGCTCTGTTTTGCTTCAGAACCGATGAAGGAGTCGTCTCACCCACTCTAAGAGACGTCCCGGTAGTCATCTATTTTAACTGGGTTCGTGTTGTCCTGGTGGTAGCTAGTTCAGTTACAGCCACTACGGCCCTCCTCTTCTTCTATGCATCTTGGAGTAAGGAAGGGAGATCATCATGAGTTGATGATTCTCCAACTCTCTTTTTCTTGCTAAGAATCTTCGCAGGAGATTTGTCTTTTCGTACCTTCAATGGTACGTCTAGTGGGTCAGTCGCTTCATCGGCAAATCCCACAAAGGAAGCTTCTAACGGATCGTCGGTCGGATCTTGATTTTCAGCATCTATGAATGACAATGTTGTACGAACCCCAGCTTTCATACGTTTATCGCTTGTGAAGTTGTAGGACAGATTGAAGTTCTCAGCGAAAGTATTCGCTGAAGTATAGAAGTTCGCGTATGTGTACAACATATGTGGACCTGTCTGGATAGGGACATTTGGCATGGAGAATATTACTTTTATGCCCCGAGCGTTGTAGTATTCCCACGCCCTGGCTCCATCAATCAAATAACCCTGGAAACTTAGGCAAGTTATGGCGTTCCCCATATGTAGTTGATCATAACCAAACTGTCGGGCAAATCGGCTTGGTAGATATGGTTCCAAGAAGCACTCTTCTTCAAACTGAAACACCAATTGAGATGGACGAATTGACTTCAACCACTCAAAGGTAGATGGAATCAAGCAGAGCGATGTAGCTTCTAGATACATAAGATTGGGAGGAACATGTTCATACCCTTGAGGGGGAGGGATGTATTGAAATCTCTATCCAGAACCCTTATTCAATGCTCGTCGGCATTCTGATAAAGCGTTGATATTCCAACGGGCGTTGGAATATCGCCTCATGAAGTCCCCTCCTACTACACTCATATCTGGGTCCATCAAACCAGAATAATGCAAGTGCAGCCACCCATATAGATATGTGTAGGGCATCTTAGTGCGGGAAAATTCATTCCAGGCATTCTTATCATGCAGCATGGTATATACAAAAGAGCGCAGGCCCGCATTTAAGCGACAAGTCATCGCTGAAAGGAGGTCCATCTTGTAACCGAACACAAGATGTACTGCAGCAAACAGGAAGCCTCGGTAAAATTTGTCGACAGTACTACCTCCAGGGACTACGAACCGTCGCAGCCATATGGAAAGAAAGCCCGCCAACTGGGCTTCTTTAGACATAGGTCTATAACCTTGTCTGAAATAACTCTCGATTGTGTTACCAGCTTTGAAGGGGGACTAATCTTCATCTAGCTCATTGTCAAACTGATTGTACTTCTCCAGCAGTTTATGGATGTCGCTTTTGTCGAGTGGTTTGAAGAAACAAGGGTCACGAGCCTGAGTATCGAATATTTTGTCTTCATGAATATGACCCAAGAACAAATACGGCAGCCACTTGGATGTGTAGCATGTCCCTACGGTGGCATTTTTGTAGTAGAGGGAACATATCTTGTAGTGACACAAGAGCTCCTCAAAAACCACTACCATTTCAGGATTTTCTGTTAATAGTTTGTCCAATTCTTCATTGGTAGGTACGTATTCTTCGTACGGGTTGTCTCCCATCGGCAGATGAGAAAGAAATTTTATCTCGTGAAAAGAAAAGCCGATCTCCCCATACGGGATCATGAAGGTACCGGTCCTATCATTATACCTTTCTACCAGAGCCAGGAATATGTGCGTATTCGGGCGAAACCCATAAACCGTAGCCCAGACTGCTTCATAAAGCCTAATCTCCAGAAGCATGTCTTTGAAGTGATTCAGAACCAAGTTAGCCAAGCTGCTCCAGCGCTTGTTATCTAGATTTACCAGGCCTGTCATTCGCATGGTCTGGTCCGGGTATCTTTGTCACGACCCGCTCTTGAATAATCGGACACGAGTCGGACAGGCCTAGCCTTCGTCGTTAGATACGACGAAGTAAGCTGTACCAAGCTAGGGAAATCTAACTAGATAAACATGAATGTGCACAATCACAGCATCTATAAAATATTTCTAAAAAGATTACCATAATCCACAAATCTATATAACATAAAGGTACCAGAGTCAACATGAATGAAATATACTATGAACTCTAAAAATAATATCTAGGAATAAAGCTAAACAGTTAAATCTGAAGCCTCTAGCTAAGTCATGTCTCCATCTTGCTCAGCTAAGATCCCAGGCTCTGGCCCATAAGGTAGAACAATATCATGCAATTACACCTGCAACATATCCAGTCAGGAGCGGAACAAAGTACAGATCTAGGTAATGAACAAGAACATCATGATATGAAAAGTACAAGAGAACATGTAAAGCACGGGAAAGAACAGGAAAGTACATGAATGTAAAGTACATAAATAAAGTACGAGAATGTAAACCATGAACCTGAAGTACAAGACATGACATGTGCACAATATTGAAATACAACTAGCATATGTGACCGGCTGGGGTGAGTACAGGAATAAGTACAGGAGTACATGAACATAGGTACGACTTAGGACCCGCGTGCACGGTACGAGGCCTAAGCTATCTACATGAATATCAGAACATGTGTTTTGTCACATAGCTAGTGTATTTTCCCTCCCCGACTACATGTAAGTACAAGAACATGAAAGTAAAAGAGTACAAGATATCGTGTCATCAAGAGAAGTACAAGATATGAATGTAAATGCACAAGACCATAGAATGTACTTGCCTTGCTCTGGGAAAGCACGGGTAATGAATGGAGCTAGATGTCCTCCTGTATTTTAAGTACAAGTTGATTAAGTTATAAACAATTATTAACTATTCCTCTAATCTTCTAACTATGACTTATTCATTAATGTACTAAGTATACACTTACTATTTACATATAAATAAGAATTAACTGTTCCTCTATATTAGATAACTGATAAGTACTAAATTCATTTACAAGTACTCTTAATAACTTTTTATGAAACATCAGAACCAAAAGCTATTTATAAACTTAACATGGCCCTTAAAATACTAGTTAGTTTAGTATGAATCTAAGCTAAACTATAAGTCTAGATTTATAGAATGAATTATACCATATTTGTTACACCCAGTTTTCCAGATGAGGGTAATTTTGAAATTTTGTAATTATATTATTATTTATTGATATTTATTTCACATTATGATTTTTGGTAATTTTTAATCATTTTTAAACTATTTAAAAATTGCTCTAAGTCATGACTTGTGATTTTGATGTGCTGCTAGTGAAACCCTAGAGACTGCATGACCTAGAGCCTAACCATGTCATTAGGATGATTTATTTATCATTTCTAGTTTGAGGGTATTCTTGTCATTTTAAATTTATTTGAATTAATATATATTTATTTGGAATTTATTATATTATTAAGAATGGTGTGATTTTAATATCATTGATTCATTGCCTTGTTTTGTGTTTAGCCCTAACCTAGATTAGTCATAGCTAGACTTAGCTAACTAGGGTTAGTAATAGTTAGTATTGTTTAGCCTTGGTTAGGACATGATTATATAGAACAATTAGGTTGCAACTTGACTAGAATGAAAACCTAGGCTTGTGAACCATTGATTTAGCTAGGTTGATTGATAGCCATTGATCAAAATCCCAAAACCCTAACCCTAACATTTATGGCCAGCCACCTAGGGAACAACATCCTATAAAGTCTCTCTCAAAACACTTGCCTCTTTTTGTTCATCTCTTCATTTTGCAAGAACAAGGTTAGCCTCCATTGAAACTTCTTCCTATTTTATTCAATATTAATCCTTTTTCATCCAAACTTCTTTCATGGTGATCTAAATTACTTTCTCCTACTGTTCATGGAGGCCATTCTCAAATAGACAATTTGAAGCTTTGGGACTAGCAAGAAAGATCTCCCATTTTGAAGCTTTCTTTGGAGAAGAACAGCAATAGGTAACTTCTCATTCTCTCCATGAAATTTCAGTTTCTAGGCATGGATAGGAAGCCCTAGGTGTCCCCTAACTATTGGTATAGGTATTGCTAGGTTTCGTGTCTAATACGTGTCCGTATCGGACACGTATCAGTGGATACACCTAAGTGTTTGTTGAAATGCCACAGTGGGCATTTCTTTCTCGTTTTCTGTTTCTATTTAAATAGGAATTTAGGGTTTGCTATCGCTTATCAATTTTTGTTGGACTGAGGTGGTAGTAGTGTCATGTCGTGTCGTATTGGACACGGAAACATGCTGGGTTCACACACATGCACGCGCATGACAGATCCCCTGCTACTCGGGATCCACAGTGCACTGGATACACCACTTGGACACGTGAAACTCGACACATGGGTCGGGGCTGAAACTTACACGAGGCTCCTAAAGTTTTGTGAGTCCTCGTGTCGTATCGTACACGGAATCGGGTGTGCACTGGTCGTGTCCTGTGCTGAGTCGCGTGTGTGCAGCATTCTGATACGCGTGTTTGGACACATCTATACGACTCAATATGACGGTGCAGGGTACCACATAAGTAGCCCTACGTGGGGAAAACCTAGGGGCACGAGCACGAGGCCAGTGTCGCATCGTGTCGCGAGCACGAGGCCTCGTACTCACTGTACGACACTGTTTTCCTGTGTATTGTCCAGCTATTTGATTCAGTATTTATTTCCCAGTCTAAATTGTTAAATTATGATTTAATTACCAATTAAGATCCTAGACATGTTAGTTAGTATATGTTAGTAGATTATTACACATTTGATAGGTTTGTATTACTTAAATGAGAATTGACATTGAGTGGCTTTCGAAATGAATGTAGGTGACTGATACATGTTTCCCATTCCTGTTTTCCATATGATCATCCTATTTAGTCTGATGTCTAATTGATGTTCAGCTATCAAATGAATCCTACAAGTGTATTAACTTCTGTTAAGTTTGAATTTTCATTTAGATTAGATTTTATGATATGGAATGAAATTTAGACATTGAGTTGGTTCAAATGCATGTGAATGATTTAATTCATATTTAACTGTCAGTTGAGTTGATTTCCATTTTTTCTTAACCTGAGACAAGGGAATTGGTTCACTGTTGTTGGGCATTGAATCCCAGTTTCCAACTGAAATCGAATGAGTATTTAATGTGAATTCTCATAATTGTATTGGTTGTTTTCATTTTGAATTCGAATTGGTGTAGAATGGTGGATTGTGTTATCAAGTTAACTGTCAATTGAGTTATGTTAAAACTGTCTTTTTTTTCCCATTTACAAATTGTTTTCGATTTCCATTTGACTTGAAATCTGAGAATTGATTTCATTCCTAATTCACTGTCATTTAGTTTTCCTTAAAACTGAATTTGTAATCCCTATTCATGCACTGTTTGGATTATTATTTAACTGGCAATTGATTTTTATGAACTGTCTAGAGGGTATTGGATTCATTATGTGATATGGTTTGAAATTTGTTATTGAACTAATTTTAATTCAAGGATAAACTGTCATTTTCTTCCTAATTACAAACTGTATTGATTTCCATTTCTCCTTAATACCTGAATTGATTTCCTTCATTAACTGTTTTGATTCCATAGTTCTTAAATACCTGAGTTGATTCCTTTCCTTAATCCAATTTGAATGTTAACCCCATTTATTGTTTTGGTTCACTGTTGTTATAATAGAACTGGCATGGGTTGTTAAACCTGAGAATAACTGAGAATTGATTTTATTTCCTAATTTACTGTCATTTAGTTTTTTTAAAACTAAAATTTGTAATCCATGTTCATTCACTATTGGATTATTGGTTAACTGTCCTTGTCCATCCCATTACAACTGATTTTTGGTTCAATGTTAACTGTCATGAGGGATTGGGTTTGTTCACAACTGTCATGCCTTATCTACTACACTGTTTTTCCTATTTATCCACTTTATACATTGTTTGTATTTGCACTGTTTCCTATATCAATGTAGCACTCCCTGTTTTCAGGAATGTACTCACAAATAACCCTCACACCCTCATTCACTAACAACCCCTTGACACTCTCACTAACACTTACACATGCTCTCATGACACTTGCTACACAATGTACACTCTCATGTCACACACACACACACACACATGAACACAAATGCACATTGCCCATTTCTATCCTCTATGTATATGTATATATACATATGTACATGTATATCTATATATATATTTTATATATAAATATATATATATATATATATATATATATATTTATATATATATATATATATATATATATATATATATATATATATATATATATATATATATATATATGTGAGATGCACATATAGGTAGCATATATATTATTGGGTGTACTATACTATATTAGATATAAATGTTAATATGTGCATATGTGATATGAGTTGGCTCAGGCATGATATAGCCTATAGCCTAGAACTCATAGCCTATGGGTGTGGCTTGAATGCCAGTATAGAGTCTAGTTAGACTTGTATAGTCTAGAATTGATGTGGGCTTGATAGAATAGACTAGTTAGACTAGTATATACTTGTTTGACTTAGGTTTGACTTAGTTGACCTAGTTTGACTTCTAGGGTTGACCAGAGTTGACCAAGAGTTGACTTTGGTCTAGATTGACCTAGATTCATATAGAATGCATTGAATTGCATCTTATTATCATTTTAGACTTATAGTGACTTGTACTGTTCTATAGGAGACAGACACCACTCCTCGGACAGTAGTTATTCTTCAGATACTCAGGATACAGGCGAGTACATTCTCTGATCATTTCATATCCTGTTAGAATTATTCTCCTGTTTTAAATTACTTTACTTGATGTTGTCACGTTGGTCACACAGATTAGTACTATATGGATCCTTTCTTGAGATGTTATCCCCTAGGAAGCATCGAATACTACATGTTCTGTGCATTTCACTTACATTGTGTATCACTATGCTTCATGGTTCATTGAATCACTTGTGACATGTACTCTCATGATCACAGAGTCTTCCTTGAATCCCCCATTTATTGGGCATTCCTAGAATTTCCATTTATGGGACTATTATGTACCACCCTTCGGGGGCCGTTACATGAATCATAACATAACCTGGCTGGATCCATGTGTATTAATTGGGGGTACGGGAGAGTAGAAGTGGACATGTGAATAATATCCAAGTAGTGTAGCATCAGAATCATTCCGTAGTGTAGCATCAGAATCATCCTATGCCATTCACATGTCTATATTGTACTCTGACTCACTAGCCACTGTTAGTTCTGTATTTATAGTAGATATTTCCATTACAGCTATCTCCTTGACATTCTGTACTTTCTTTCAGTTTTCCGTATCTTACTTTACTGTATGGTTATATTTTCTAACCTGCTATGATCTATTGAGATGTATTATGCTCGCTCCGTCCTGATTGGACACCGTTGATATATTTACAGAGGACGAGGATGAGGCTGGTGTTGACACCATTTATGGGACAGCTCTAGAAGACACATGTGATCCGGATTTCCAATCGGATCCACTAGCTATAGAGACTGAGGCTCCCTAGTCTAGGTTTTTACTATTTCTGTCATTTGAGATCTGGATTGTATATATTTTTTCATATTTTGTAGTTGAGACTTTGTATTTCTGGATGTTTGCTAAGTTGTTATCTTAGACACTTAGACTCTTCTGATCATCTGTATTTTATTTTGAGTTCTATATCATATCGTGCTTCTTCTTCCTTAGTTGTGATTGAGTTTACATTCTGCTATGTCACCCCCATTCAGGGAGTATAAACTTTTTAGCATTATATTGTTAGATGTTATGACCTAGGATAGCGTTCTACCGCCGACACTGCGGTGTAGGCTAGACGTACCCACTTCTCGTGCCCTTACTCTAGGGTGCGGGTCGTGACACATTTTTAGTGGTGGCCCATGCAGGTCGAGTTTGTGTAGTGGTATTCGAACTAGAGTATCACTAAAGCCTGCCGTAGGATTAGTATATTTTGAAGGTACTCAATCACACTAGGAAAAACTCTTAATCAGATTTATTTTATCTAAATTTGCTGCTTATTGACTTTCCTTGAATATAAACTGTCCTCCTTTGAATTTTTGCTTCATTCTCAGTAATTGCTTGTTGTTTTGATCTGTCTTCATGATGGTTATGGAGACATGATCTCATCGCTTCGGTTCGGGGGATACTATCGAGAGGCTAGCCACCTCTCGTCCTGTTCATCGGGGCCTCGAGACAGCAGCTCCTGTTGTGCCAACTCAAGTTGGCATTTCTGCTACATTGGAGGTGCACCTTCATCTGTACAGAGACCTTTTTTCCGTCATTCCCGATTTCTCTTAGCAGCAGCGGTTCATGCAGCATCAGCAGCAGACCAGAGGAAACCAGTAGGGGCGAGCTATCGTCAGGACAATCGAGGATTCACAGACCATTGGAGATCTTGCTGCAAGTTCCGTTCTTCTCGATTCTATTTCCACAATTGTCTCTTATAACTATCTTGAAATCCGATTCCATATGTTCCTTGTTGATTGATTAATTTTGTCATGTTGCTCTTTTGTTATGTTTGTTTTTCTTCTGAGAAAATCATATGGGCTAGGTCACCTCATTTGTGGGATCTAGAATCTTTGATAGTCGTATTAGCTGGCATAGTGAGGACATATAGTCAGATTTTGGACGTATTTCTCGGGTGTGGGAATTTAAGGTTTTCGCCGTCGCATGCGACAATACAAAAATTTTAAATACCATGAACCTAGAGGTATGTACCTTAGTCAAGGACTCTGTGATTATCGTAGCCTTGCTTACTAATATGACGAGGATTTGGAGCACCATGATTTTGGATAGACGCATATGATTATCAGATTGTACCTTAAATATTTTTGAACATGTTTTCTCTACTTTTGTTTCAGTCCTTCTCAAAAAAAGGGGGAATTATTGTTTGTTTTATTTTGTTTTGCTTCTCAATTATTTAACTTAGGAGTAGCTTTAGCTGTTATTATAAACCTTTGTGTAACTTCTTACTATGAATCTCTTCTTAAAATAATGAATCGAGATTTGCTGACCTTATCTTGGATTTGATATTATAGCTCTGGTTTAAAATGGTTCCTTCTTTTAAACAGATAATCAACAGTTTTATCGTTATTTCTTCTTGCTATTTTTCTTGTATTAAATAATAATAATAAAACTGTCTGATTACATCAATCACCTGCTTTGCAATCTTGGTAGGAATCTAAATGTGGTCTTGATATAGAATTTGATTTTTATATTGGGACATGAGAATATATTAGTGGACACAGACACTTTGCCTGACATGTTTGCATGCTACACTTGGATTACCAACATATCTAAATACATAAATATGTTGTTGATGTATAAATCTCAAAAGCCCAATATTCTGATACAGTACAGTATCAGAGACCGGTTCTCTGCTTTTTTCAGTTTAAATTCGTAATT